>DVQG01000127.1:0-19454 GCA_018231605.1 Papilio ambrax
ATAAGTTGCTGCCAACATCAAGGAAGCAAGATTGCCAAGGTTTGTCATGTCATTTTGACATTAGCTATTGATAATTTGATAAATGTAAACAATACAATTAAATTTTTATAACTTCATGCGGATGAAGCCGCACAGGAAGAGCTAGTTATAGATATTAAGTATGTAATTAACTACGTTTAATAATATCTTTAAAATAATAACAGCCAATTAGATGTTAATACTAGATTAATCGTTAATACCAATGTAAAATCCTGTAACATGTCAATCAAAGTTAAATTGTTTTCTTTTTTTACAGTCAATTAACTTAAGACAGTTCTCATTTAACAAGAACAATCGTTTTAATAATTAAAAAAGTATAAAAGCTTGCTGCTTTAGAAAAAATAAAGTAACTTACTAAGTCTATTTAAATTACAATTTTTGGAATATTTTTAACGTGTATAGTTATGATTCATTCTTCTATTGTTATCAAAGAATAATAAAAATGTAGTGACATAATAGGTAACCCTGAAATACAACGAGAGTACTGTCGGCAATAAAAGTGCTACAGAAGAAAATAGAAAATGTTTTCAAGGCAGTGTTAAAAGATCGTACTATAGCAATTATTGTCGTATGAATAAACTACTTGCAGCACGTAGTAATTACATCGGTGGCTTTAACTGTTGAGGACATTGGCATTGAGTCACTGTTTACTACAAGAAAAAATATTTGCCTTTATTGACAAAGCCTGTTTAATTTAGCAAATATGTTAATAAAATTGCGAAAACTACGTTTGACCAAAATGGTATCATTATAAATAGTATATTATAAAACGCAGGCATATAAAACGAATAAAAACAAGTAAATAAAAAAATGTTTTCATAGACAAAAATAAATCTATTGTATTAAGTAAAAACAGAAAGTAAATATTACAAAGTAAATAATCATTTCTTTCCCGCAAATTTACCCGTTCCCCAAATTTCCCGCTTTTAATTGTACTATAATTCTATGAACTTACCATACAATATAAACATCCGAGGCCAAAATGTGTACTCCATATTTAAATCAATAAAATCCAAAGTACCGTATACACGCAAAATATTTATTTACGTAAAACACAATTAAGCGTTGAACTCGCGCATACGTGCGGCGCGCTTCGCGGTGTAAACGAATTGTGAACTGCATACAGCCAGCTACATTCGAAGCCAGACCTTGTATTCTGTCGCACTGAGAAGTAATAATGATTTTCCAAAAATTAAAAACAATAATCCTCATATAAAGAATATTAGAATAAATTAAAGTCATTGTTATCATTTCTTTATTGTCACATCGATTCTAAATTTTCGAGGTTAAATTAAAGGATGTAAGAATAACTTATAAAAAAAATACTACATGCCACAGTTGTAACTCTTTGGCGTCGCGGCTTTTATATGTAGCAATTTTTTAAAAAACATTTTAAATTCATATATCGTCGCAATATGTTACTTTAACGTAGTTCTTAAATAGTAAAGAATAGCTGTTGCTCGCGACTTCGCCAACATGAAATTGAAAATTAATAAAAAACGTAGGTCATGTTATTCACTGGTAACGTAGCGTTTTAAAGGTGTTATTTTGAAATCGGCCCAGTAGTTTTTGTGTTATTTCAATGCATACAAAACTATAAAAATACAAATATTTACACTTTATAATATTTGTATATATATCCTGATTTTAAAGCTTAATGTGTGGTATCAGTATTCCATACACGCACAAAACGATGAGAATAAAAACAACCATATGAGACTCTTTTCTCACAATTAGCAAACAGTAGATAAATGGCTATTGTAATGGTTGTAGTTTGTGAATAAATTTGACACGTAATTACATTGTGCGTTTATAGCTATTTTATAATTAGCGAAATAACCACGTGGTTGCTTGAACGTTTCATAATAATCTTTGTTTCCTCCATAAATATCGCGGTGTCCTGAAATGACGGGTTAAATGGTACTGTGGCCAAATTTCTTGGCCGGAAATATTTATTTACTATCCGTACTTGCTAAATTTGGATGTAAAAATATTTATAAGATGAAAATCATTTTTACTATTTGCAAATATTTATAAAGTCTTTTTATTAATTTTTAACCAGGCGGTTTATAAATTAAAATGTAAAATGGCGATATTTCGAGTTAATGGATACTGAAGTACTCAGTTACTATTGGAAATTTTATTTCACCTAAAACTAATTTTTTTGACCGACTTCTCATAAGAAGTAGGTTCTCAAGTCGTCTGTATGTTTTTTTTTTCTTTTCATCTACCCTGCCTAATCCTACTCCCGTAGGGTCGGTGCACCGTGTTTTCGTCCTCCGAATAACTCTATCATCCGTCATCTCAGTCATAACTCACTTTTTTTTGTGGGAAATTAGGGCTAATCATATTTGCTTTGCAGCTAAATGAAACGAATACGTACGATATGTTTTTTTAATACTACAAAACTTATCAATTGTTATCTTGGCTTAACGAATAACTTCTGTACTTAATAGAATAATTGACACAGAATTCATTCTTGTCACGTTTTTATTTTCACGAATATTAACAGTAACTTCAAGTATCACATTTGTCAAGTTTAATTAATTGTAGATAATTTTGTTTGTAAGAACATCGGTGGCTCGAGGGTTTGAGCACTAGACTTGTATTCCACAGGTCTTGAGTTCGAATCCCGCCATGTACCAATGTGATTTTCGATTTTCCGAATTTCATATGTACATAATTTACCCGACGTTCTTACAGTGAAGGAAAACATCGTGATGCAACCTGCACGTATCGGCGAAGAAATTTAAAGATATGTGTGAAGTCAACCCACAGTGGGCCAGGGTGGTTGACTAAGGTCTGGTCACACCCTCTTATGGTAGGCTCTGAGCCCCTCAGTGGGGACATATAGTGAGCTGGTGATGAATCTTGTTTGTATCATTCAGATTTTATATAAAGATGTAATTGTGTAAATGTAATTTACCGTAAACCTAATATTAAGACTATACTTATAATCTAGAAAACTATTGGTAAACAAACTAGTATATTTATATTACTGATATAGAAACAAATATATCACATTGTTTATCTTGTAGTAACTTAACAAAATGTTTCAGTTACAGTTATACCTATTTCTATTATAAAACATGTTATAAATGTTTAGCGCAATAAAATATGTGAACACGAAATACATCTTATTGTATTAAATTTATAGGAAACAGAATAAGTTACATAAAGTTCAAAATATGCGCTAATGATTATTAAAAAATGAGTCTTTAATAAATTTTGTGAATAATCAGTTTATCAATTTGAAGTTTTTTCAAGCATGATAGCTTTCAAAAAATTATCGAAAGTTTTACATAAAACAGAATAGTTCAATATCAATAAAAACTTAAACTATATTAAAAATATTTACAAGAAAATCTCATCGACTAATTTCTTGTCGATTATTCTATGAGGTTTAGGACGGGACTGTTTCCTCTTCCGTCGGTACAGCCTCGCGTTGAGTGGGTATAGGGCAGGGGAGAGCGAACAGCGGACGTTGAACCACCAGTCGCAGGAAGACACGCCCTGAGAAAACACCGTGCCGTTGGGGCAGAGGAAGGACGCCTGACGACCGTCGATATCACAGTAGTGCCATGCTGAAAACACAAATTATTCTAATTTATTAATAAAGAAAATTGTAAAATACATGAAATATTACATATGAATAGAATCAACAATGTGTGTGACCTCTAGGAACTTATTTAAAATCGCAACTGCAGCTAAATGTACAATTAAAAAGATTTGTTTTAGCTATTTCGTGGATATCACGAATGTAAACAATGGTATTATATAAAAGTTTGAGGATAAATCAAGAGAACTATCTAATAGGGAATATAAGTTTATTAAAAAAATCTAAAAAAAATTATGGTCATTTAATTTATCTCCAATATTAATCAGCGTTAATAATACAATCAATAAAAATGTTGTTGCTTCATAACACCCATAATCATAAAAAGTAACAAGTAATTAACAAGCGGAAGGCAAATTATGAAATGTAACAACTTTGTTAAAATACTTTGTTTCATTGCGTTATGATGAAACACTCAGCTGATATATCTATTGAAACCACAAATAATGCAATTAAAAAATACTTCGAATTCTTTAAAATGTTTGGTGATGGAGAGTCGCTAAAGGGGTAAACAATTACCTGACTGCTAATTTTCAGAGATTACACGCAGTATACACCACTTTTTCATACATCTTCATCAGCCGTCGCATCTGAATTCATTTTCTCCTTATGCATATCTCCTTTCACACAATCAATCTATACTTTTGGTCTTCCTCTACTTTTGTAGACAAAACAATAACTTAATTGTAGTAACATTCAATAGATGAATGATCCGCATCCTACTTCCTAGTCACGATATCATAGTTAACAAAAACTTACTAAATATTTATACTAAATATTCATAAAAGAATAAAGAAGATCAATTTCGTAACAAATGAAACTGGTTGAAAAGATCAGGATCTCACGAATGGTCGATATTTTTTTTGTTCAACTAATCATCTTCCGGGTCAATATTGTTTATAATTAGTTAACCTTAAATCTTTGGAAGGCCAAATAATGAGCATCTCATACTGCAGGTTAATTTTAATATCATATTTGCAATTTTGTATACCAACATCCTTTATAAGTTCACAATGTTCGCATTCAAAGGACCATAGAAAATCGCATTCTTTTCTTAAATTATCTAATCTACTTATCGACTAACAAAAGGATAATTTCTGTTTGTGTTACCAATACAATTATAGAAATTAAATCGTATTTTTCTAATATTACATGTATCAAAGAACATATCTATACGTAGAGCTCCCATTTTATATTTATGTGATGTTCTTAAATAAATAAAATAAAATATTTTTATTAATTATCCCCTTTAATAACATGTATGTATTCATTATATTTGATGGCCACAGAGCCATCGAACATGATGAATATGCAATCAATCAACTATCAATATTAATTTAAATTATAACCCTATCGAAGTACTAAATTAAAATTCCTTCATCAAATTGAGCGGAAAACTAGAACGTGCACAATTTATACTGTACATGTAGAATTGACATGTACTTGGTAAATCATATTTGCACATGTTTTAGTTTCTAGAATGTTTTTTTCCATGATAATGCTAAAAGATAAATATGAATGTCGTTAACTGGCGATTTTCTTTTACTAGCAGTGAATTTTTAAGGGATTTGTTGCATAAATGATGTGTGGATTTTTCATTGCAATTACAAAGCGCGGAAAATGCAAATAATTCTATCGCAATCATAAATTTAAGTTAAAATTGAAAGTAATTAAAATTTATCATGTTACGAATTACAAAATATTTTATTCTCTTACAAATGCTGATTTCATTTATTTTGATAATAATTCCACAACTTAACGTAAATGTTGCCACATCGTTAGTAAATGTTATACATGTGTGTGTGATTGTTTAATGTCAAGGAGGTTCCGTGAGTTTTGCTCGCGTATGACCTGACTTCTAACACTATATCAAACAGATCTCAGATGCTCTTATCGTACTAAGATATTGCTATCCCTTTCAATCTCTTCGAACAAATAGAGAGCAATATGTTTTCGTACAAGGTTTTGACCGTAAAAACTAACGGTAACATTATTTGGAAATTTTCTTGCTATGCTAACAGTGATAGAAACACAAGTCCAACTTGAATGTTCCTAATAAAGGTTTAAAAAGACGATGTGATACTGTATTTTTACGCACAATTTAATTGCCCTCATTTTAGTATATCGTACTTTTATTACTTTCTATAATTTTAACGGGAATTATTCACATGATTTATCTATCTAAATACACTCATTGGCTTAACGATGATTCATTAGGAAGACATATTTTATAATTTTGTATTGCCTCAAATGATATAATAATAAATTTATTAAAAAATGATTGGCGAACACGTTCGTTTTATGCGCAAAAATGTGTCTAGTCGGTACTTAAAAGATAGATTTTTATTTTGCATTAAAATTACGAAACTAACATGAAACGCATCTTACAAATAGTGATGCGAACATGTTTTGAATATTAATATTGTTGTTTTATGGTTTACCTTGACAGCGGGTTTCCATGTCAGCGAAGAAGCCAGGGTAGGGCTGCTCGTCGCAGTAGAAATTTGTGTACGGCACTGCGCCCAGTATTGGATAATCCGTCCCTGGTTTTCCTGAAATATAACAATAAAAGGATTCCCTCAATTAAAAGTGTTTTTGTCTTAGGTAAGATAATTTCTATTACGTTTTACATACTAAATTTTCTTGTTCTTTATTTTATTGGATGTTTTTGCATAGTCTCTACTAGAACTTAAAGTTCAACTGCTTCATGCAATAAAATATCATTATTTTAATACATCATTACTTGACTGCTTTGACAAAGATATGTATAATTTGTAAATTTTTCAAAAAAATCTGGTGAAACATACAACACTTAACCTCCGACATTTACGTTAGACCTTCATAGAATCATGTATTTATATTTTAGGTAATCGGCTAACATATTTATTTGTAAGTGATTCTTAGCTTTAAATAGGCTTGTTTACAGTTATTCTATCTTTAGGTTGTGACTAACATCTAGCGCTTTTAAATGTTCCGATACTATCGACTATTACGCTAAGTCAGAAACCTTAACATCAATTCAGGATTGTATTCGTATGAAAATTTCGCCATAAAAAGAACATAATTAAAACTTAAATAAAAGTATATTCTGCTTTGTATTTACATATGTATAAAATTGCAATTAACATTTGAAAAAAACCTGCTCTTTCACGATTTTGCAGTGAAATAAAACAAGGTTTAAGGTGTTAACCTTCAACGAAATAGATTCATCTGATTTATTTTATTTTGTTAACGATATCATCCTTACTTGTAAACAAATCATAGTCGCGTAGAACTTATTTAAATTGAATTTCAAAACACAGTAGAATTATTACGTATTACGACATTCAATTCGTTGATGTCTTTTGTATGGAAAATTTGTTCAGGTAAAGTCTAAATTATTTTCAGTGATATCTGTATTTAATAATAATCATATTTAACAAAAACAATATTGCAAAATTTTAAGTTTAAACATAAAAACATTGTTCAAAGTCTTGCTAGGAAATTAAAGTTATAACGTAGTAACTGTATTTTCAAACGTCACGTAAACTTAGTTCAGTACCCGCTAACAAACAGCCATTGACACGATAGCGTTAAATGTGACATAGAATGCTCATATTAATATTGGTGGTAAATACATATAAAGGATAACACAGTACATATAAATGTAACTAAAACGGAAGTGATGTTGTATTTTAAAGGTATGTAATATTCCGGTTTGTTTATTTAATTAAAGCAAAATTGTTGATTTTTTAACCAAAAGTGTCGATTTAAACGTTATTTAGGACAGAGAGCCGCGGTAAAAAAATGGTTGGTTAAATCAAGAAAATACTTCAAAAAACTACACAGATAAACATATAAAAAGACAATTTCGTGTTTCTTCACAATTCCAATAACCTTTAAAGAATCGTAGGCGTTAATACAGCTTGTACTCTTAGCGTAACAGATTTCAATTTTCGACTTCTTGAAGCGACTACCTACATAGTAATCGATAACCTTTCAGTTTCTTACAATAGCTAGTGTCGACGTAACAATAACTCGATTGTTATAAGGTTCTCAGTCATCCTACTTGTAATACTGGGCATCTATTAATTTTCGTCACCCATTGTTTTATCTTGTCGAACTTTTTATGTAACAGTTAAAAATCGTTAGCAATCAACCAGTTTAACCTTTTTAAACACGGTTTGATTACATATGATCAAAAACAACTGTGATATGACATGCTTTATGTGATAAATATTTCATTCTAGAATTTTTTGAATTATATTACCATGCATATCGTGACTTGCATAGTACATAAATTCTGAATTAACTCTACTGTCTCTCATCAAAACAACCTCAAATCAATGTATTCTAGTCTACTAAAGCTGTCAATTGCCATCCACAACATACTGTCGTCTTTCTTATTCCCACTAAAAGAGAAACAAGAATATTTTTATATAATTCTTTCGACCGTGATATCAACCGTAATGCTCATTTGAAGTATGCGCTTTAGTCTCGCTCATCCCGGCAGTGGATCTATGATAACGAAAGTCCCCATCGGCGACCACTTTCACTGACACAAAGCAATTATTGGAACACGAATCGAGATAGCCGCCGCACGATCTCGATTTATGATCGTCTTAATGTATTACTTGTTTCTTGTGTCAAAAGTTACGATGTATATAAGGACAATTTAAAATTTTATTTTGCCAAAAATTATAAAAGTATACTTAAATGTTTTTGAGTAAGCAACTTTTATACTAAAACAAGCAAACATTTGTATGCTAGTAAAGCTTTAGATTTTATGACTACGATAAAAGATCCCGTAATAAATACAAATATATGTACATATTTTAAAGAACAAATAAAATATTTTGTAACTTGGAAACAAAAAATATGATAAACTTTTTTTTTATTTAAGATTAAAATCTCTATCATCGCTATTAAAAACCATCATCATAAATTAGTAAGTTACGTACTTATTAATCAGAATAATTATCAAGTAAATCTTTTAAAGCAATTAAGATAAATAATTGCTAAGATTGTAGATTACACTCATTACAACATTTATTTTAAGTCAGATTAGGTAAAGGTCTGTACAATATGAATTAGATAAAAGATAGGCTTTAGACTTAGTTTTTTTTAGTAACAACTAGCTTTTGAACGCAAGTCCATCTGAATTATAAAAACAAAAGCAAGTAGTCTAAATGTACTTCCGGACAATGTTCTACATCTATGCCAAATTTCACCCAAATTCGTTCCGCCATTTAGGCTACAAACTCTAACAAACATCCATCCATCTAAACTTTCGTATTTCTAATATTAGTAAGATTACTAGAATAGAAATGTTCGGTCAGTTAGCCAGGTAACGGATCGCGTAACGATAATTGTAACGTTCCCTGAAGCGACTCTTGCAATACGGTAGTGCGCTCTTACATTTCAATGACCTACTGCTTGGAAATGTCAAATAGTATTCTCATTTAAATCGAAGGAAAGGGCACTAGCAACTTAGGAATTTTCACCAAAACAAATGTTGCGAAAATGTAACTTCAAAGTTACGGTGTTAAAAAATTAAAAGTATTGTGCATATAATTAACTAAGTGAAAAACAATAAACATAAGTAGCTTAGTATATAAGATGTTATGAATAAACTTGTTAACATTACAATAAATTTACATCTACAAATAAATCGTAAGTAGTTTAGAGAACAAACATAGAATTGCGTATATTCAAAATTAATTAACCGCCTCAAAGCGAAGGTTTCACAATAGTAATTGATTTGCGTTCTCTCATGTCATTTGAGTAATTAATGACTATGCACGTATTTGGCAATGAGAGATTTTGTATACTATCTACTAACATACTGAGCTCAAAAATATTAAAAGGCTATTTATAATAATTTGTTAAAACGTATTTTATTGTTTTTACGCTTTATTTTTTCGCCTTTTCCAGGCCCTTAAAGCCAGTTATTTTGCAGATGTTTTAAAACATATCTGCTTAAAATATTAACACTTCAACAGTATATAAACACTGTCTCCAAATAATAAAAACACCTTTAAAAATTGAAATATAATAATATTATAGCTAACTACACTAATAATACAATAAAAATATATCGATAGCGAGCAGGCCATCACGATCTAATTAATATAAGCAACATTAGCCATGTTTAATTAAATATAATTATAATTTTGGATCTCAACATCGAAGTACGAAAGATAAAGTAATAAATTCGAGCCAACCATAAGGTCGTACGAGGACAGACACGAACAAGGTCAACATCGACACGTTTATGTAATAATTTGACTTTACTTGTGACTTTACCCCAATATTTGTCAACATTGGCAATGATAAAATATGAATTGGTATGATCAACATATTTCATTCAAATAGAATACTACTTCAATGTAAAAAAAAATATTTGAATTATCTAGAATTTTCGTTTTACGAGGTTTAAATATTGTTTATAGTTAGGTATTTTAGCAGCAGTTGATTCCAGTCCTTCAAAAAGATTATAATAAGAATAAGCGGATCCCTAAAGCAGTCAAGGGCACACACGATAAAATAAAAAGGATGGTTCGAATAAAACCTGTGAACGCTCAAAGTATAACGAAGTGAACATCCTAATTATACGTAGTTTTATGTTACATCTTCGTTTAAAACTGGCCCGACTGGATCCGCAAAAGGCCATTCTGTTAATATCACGAATAGATTAATTATGATAATTGATTTTGTTTTTGTATTTCGGAACATCTTTGTTGCCGCCGATGGCAAATAAAAATGTTTCTTTAAATTAATTGATCGTAATCGGTTTACAATTCGAATAAAATGAATAAAAGATCTGTTGAAAAATAGTAAAATAACGATAAGCAATTGCAAAGCATTCATTAATTTCAGACTTGAGTTGTATTTTCAATATATAACTAATACTACATTTTCGTAAACAAGACTATTAAATTAATTATTTATGGAAAGTAATGCGAATTAAAGCAAAGTTGTTTCAATGCGTAATGTAATCACGAAATTACTTTAATGCTATAAATAAAGACGTTTAAAACACGCAGTAAGTCAACCGCAAAGGCATTAGTATGCGTTGCTGAAACCGCTTCATTAACTTTACATATCAACAATGTTTGAATTACTATATATATATATATATATATATATATATTACATGAAATTTGAATTTCCATACAAACATAATTACAATTCGGTCCGCCTAGTCGATTGTCTTACGACCTCCCTGCCATTGTCAGTCGACTGACAAAATTACATTTATGCAGGAAACAATTATTATTGTCGTGCTAATTTCTTTGAACAAATTGTACGCTGTTGTAACCTTATTCAAGAACATATGGAAATATTAAAAAATAAACTAGAACACGAATATCTGTATGAAAAAAATGCTAGCTACATAGCCCTTAGGACGATGATCCAGGCTTAATGTTAACAGGTTTATATTATTTGAGGAGTCAGGTTTTAGGATTTATACTTATTCTTTATTGTGAAGGGATGAAGAAACTCTGTGGAACCTGTTCATCAACCGGTTCCAATGTTTTTATTCAATAAAATACGATAAAGCCAGTTTTCAATACTACCTGTTAAAATTATTCGTATACAATAAAAACATTTTTTGTGTGATTTTTTCTTTTGTTTATAATTTATTATGGTAAAAAATAGATATATTAGCTAACTATTTTTATGTGTAAAGGTGGTGCGGTAGTCTAGATTTTTTTCTAACTCGTCTGCCTTCAGTATGACCTTTGCCTGTTGATAATGTCAAGCCATAAAAAATTGTACACTAAGGTTATCAGACATCGAAGGCACATTGCGTATATTCAAATTACGGCAGTAGGTTCACAAGAAAACATAGGGTAAACACGAAAGAAGCATACAGTTTGTAATTCATTTAAACACTCAAGAAGAATCAGACCATTTAGATAAAATGTAGGAAAAACTATAAACTTCATACAAATATCATAAAGAACTTGGGTACCATATGAAAAAGTTGCATGCAAAATTCTAATCGTCCTTGAAACGTGAAATTTCACTGACGAAATATGAGTCTTGAAATTAAACGTATGCATCTGCGAATTGAAGACTCCAAAGTGTTTACACGTCCATATGATTCGGCGGTAATATTTCGTTGCACACACGACCCACATAGCCGTGGCCAGTTGCAGGGACATTGTAAATATTACTAGCAAACTTGCAAATTTCAAACTGCTTTTTGCTGTATCAAAAGTGTCAATTTAATATCTCGTTAATAATTAATAATTACTATTACACTCGTGTTTTATTATATTATTAAGAAATATCTATAATTTCTTTAATTAGAAATAAAGCACCTTAGAATATTTGGACCATTATCTTATTAAGAAGCAAGACGTTTAATTTTTTATAAGATATGCGTGTTGAATTTTTATAATCATAAAGAAACTACCGTTATTTAACGAATTTTGTGTTATAAATTAAAGCAAACGATATATAAAATAACACAAAAAGATACCGGTGCAATATTAATTCCGCCATATTTATTTCAGTGAGTTATTGCTCAAACGGCCGATCGGGTTTGACCGGGTTACCCAAAGCGCAATGATTACCAACGAAGTAATAATGAGCGATTGTTAACAGAATTAAGAAGTCAAACAAAGCCCGATAGAGCGAGGTCGTTCAGAACACGACACCATAGATTCACCTTGAAGGTGTGGCCTGAAATATACCCACGTCCCATTCTGTATATGAGTGTACTACATTTATGCCTAATCTTTGACGTAAGGGCCTTTTTGAATTATAATCTTTGTTAGATGAACTTGTATAAAGTACAATATGAGTCGTTGTAACCGATACTTAAATAATATGAGTCTATTTTTTCATTATACATTTTTAGTACACAGTTTAGTGATGACTGTGGCAAACACTAGTTTAAAATTCACTTTTATATTCAACATATTTTTATCATAAGTGTTACAAGTGTATAAAATTTTTTTGATACCTTTATTAATTAATCATTACACATTTGCTTGGTTCGTTCGAGTGTTAAACAAAGTCTCCGCATGACTTCATTCTGGACTCCCATATCTCTGACGTGTTGCAAACTGTCGACAGAATGACTAATCATCTAAATTCTGAGTTCACGCACTGAATACGCTGTTAAATACAATCATCAAGGTACACTTGTACCTATACTTAAATCGCTTAAAAGACGCTCCTCAGTCACGAATCATGGATATAAAAATACAATGACGATACCATGAGTCATTCTTATTTTAAGCTTGATTAATAAAAAACTCATCCAACAAATAGTTTTTAATTATCTTCTTTTTGTTTTAGGGCTATGTCCTCGTTAGTGGAACCACTTCTAGTTCTAGTCCTCCCTCCCTCAAGCATACCTTACTTATTATAAAAGTCTGGGGTTATTAGGTCAACAAAGCAAGATTTCCTTAACATGTATTACGAATATTATCATTTTATAGTGATTCTCCTTATGAAAAACCTTAGTTACAGACTGATTTTCAATTTGCAATACATGTAGCGTCTTACACAAGAAGTCATTGAAAGCGAGTGCATGTTAAATAAAGTATTGCACGTGAATCATGTGATTATCGTAAGTACTAACTATATTCACTACATTAATATTGTTCTTTATAAACTTTGTTTATATTTTAATGAAAACGACCTTTGATTCTGCAGTCACGGACTAACGACATTTGGTTTAAAGTCTACCTTAGACGTTAGATCCAGAATCTAATACGGATTAAAATAGTTATAAAGCAACAAAAACATTTTTTTTTACATTAGACTAAAGTCTACGTTTTTTTCGCTCACATAAACAGCTATTTTATTTTCATTCACTTATGTATTACTTACCGGGTATAGCCATGCCAAGTTCCAAGTACTCCTTGACTGAGGGTATAAGGAAGGAAGGCGGCGCGGGGACAACCGTATCGGGCTCCGGGGCATCAAGCGCTTGAGCAGGGTCTCGTACACCAGAACTCTCAGCTCGCACCCGCTTCACCCGCGTACCTTCTTCTAAACCACCTAAAATATGTAAATTTACATTAACACTAAAGGTCGCTACCAAAAAAGTGATAAAAGAATGGATTCGTACTATAGTTCTCACTTCGTTTATGTCTATCGAAATCGAATCGAAATCTAGACATCTTAAGATACGAAAATGACTAGAAACGATATGTTCAGTTTGTTTACAGGGTTACGAAGATCGGGTCATAAATTTATTTTAATCTACAATATCATTTGCTATAATACTAGTATTGTTGCTTAAATTACTAGTAAATATAATTTTTGTAAGACACCAGATGATTTGGTAACGAAAACTCAACCAATCAACTTTTGTGGGTAGCACAATTTTGCAACACATACAGACACCACAAGGTTAGACAATTCATCAATCATTTCTTCAAAAACATGATGCGGTATTACTTTAAATGCAATAAGTAAAAGATATCTCGTAATATGATGGTCACACCACTATTACAATGTATGGATTTTCTCATAGTTTCCCTGTGGTTATCTCGAACTATTCGGCACAAAATCTTTCCCTCCAAATCGATCTGTCAGGAGTAATTTATTAAATTAGAATATAACAGCTTTGTTCCTGTTCACTAGATCTGACTTATAAATAAATTTTTCAATTGTTTGACAAGTCTTAAAACGCGAATTAGCTGTAATAGTGATGTAAGCTATTCCTACCATTGGAATTCTAAGAGTTACTTTTGCTTGTTATATCTACTTAGGAGTGGTTTAAACACCATTACACAAGTGTAGCAAGAAAGATCAGTCAATTAAATACACGTATGTACATAAACCATGCATACAGTGACCGATGCGGGTTGCTACATCACGCAATCTACCGTCAACTACCCGCAAAAAATCACATTCTTAAAGTAATCACCACATTAAGATCATCTAAATTTTGCAACTTCTAAATAAGACACAAAATTTTTCAAATACCTTTACTTATAAGGAACTGTACTTAAGCTAATTTCTGCATATAAAATCTCCAAGAGTTCCCTTCACTACTATTTATTAAAATTTAATATCTAGAACGGTTTTGATGAACCTTCATCTTAATTTATATGGAAATTGAGTTCTAACGATGTTTATGTAACGATGTTATTTATTAGTATATTTTGACTAAAATATCCAATGTCAAGATGTTGTTTGTCAAATAAAGTAAATAGCAACATAAGGTAATGTACTGATTCATCAAATGGATACGTAAAACAAGAATTGTAAAAAACATTTCATTTTTATCGTAATATTAATAGCCTAGGTAAAAACAAAAGATCTGTAACAATAGTTGTTATCAGATCGGGCTTTATCAAATGGCCAATCATTTTTTGAACGTAGTTAATTGTAACTTGTAAAACAATATAAATTATATTTTAAGGGCGATGGAAATTAAGCAACACTGATATCAGTAAAGTCCGCCTCGTAATAAAATCGAATATCGATCTATCCTAGCTAGCACGTTAAGTTTGAAAAAGAAGCATAATTAAAGAAATAAAATCCTTTGTTATTTAACGTACTAGCTAATTACATTATAATCAAAACATGAAGCAAAATATTTTAAAACAACTAAAAATCATACAACCAGTCCTTTTTATGTCTATTGATAAACATTCATTTAGTTTTACGCGTACATCAGAAATATAATTTCTAATAATGCAATCCTTTTCCTTACATATGTGTTTATAAATGATTTATGTATTACAAAGGTTAATACTATAATAACCTTAGTATGGGATACGGCATACCCAACTTAATCAACCGCAACTGCCTTCAACAGTCCTTACACGCATCATGCATTTATTTATGACCGAGTTTCCAATGAGAGATATTAATTTTAACAGATTAATTTAAATTTGCTGAGAATATTTTACCGAAATGATGAACAGATATTTACGTTGCCTTACGTAATTTACGACCTAACGCAGTATTTTGTGTAGGAAAATGAGTGAATTAAATAAATTGAGCAATATGTGGTATTATTATAAAATAGTAATAGATTGCCGTTATATATTACTAGCTTTTGCCCGCGACTCCGTCCCCGTGAAATAAAAACAAAAGTAAGTAGCCATGTGTTCTTCCAGATTATTATCTACATCTATGCCAAATGTCGTCAAGGCCCGTTTAGCCGTTTTGGATACAAACTCTAACAAACATCCATCCATCCGTCTAAATTTTCGCATTTATAATATTAGTAAGATTAATAAGATAACATTAGTATGATAACGTTTACTTATTTTGTCCGAATGAAAAATGTTAAAGTCAAATTTTTAAAATTCAAGTTATCGTAATTAGAAAATGTACTTGAACGTTATTATAACCAAAGAAGAATTGTAAACAGTAATTCAATTAATTATACTTAGACATTATGAAGCTACACAGTTAGCTGAAAACTTAATTTAACCTACAAATTTAAGTAATTGTCTGAAAAACTATAGGTAACTACATCTTAGTTTTGGAAGAACTAAAATTATCCGACATAACTTTATATAATATATAATTATATTATAATCTATAACTTATGTATCCGCTATCCCATTAACTATGAGGTCTTCTTTCGTAATATGTCTTTACCAGAAACAAAACTAATATTTCGTAAGGTCAGCGTAAGCTTATTGAAACAATATCTTATTTCACCAATACATAACTTATTTATTATATAGTGTACAAATCAGTATTTGATTTTAATATTTTTATCAATTTATCTTACCGGTGAAGGTCAAACTCGTTATGATGAGCACCAAAAATCTGAAAATCGCTTTTAATCCTTTCATCGTGATGTAAATATTATCTAATAAATAAATACACCAACATATCTTGATACACGATAGAACTACACGTTAGAATAAATTATAAGGAACATCGAATAAACCGCGGCTCAGCTAAAATGATTTAAAAACTGTGACTTATGGAACCGCGACGTCTCACACTCGGTTCATAAATTGTGTAAGAGCGGTACTTGCGTGCGCTTTCGGGGACAGCCGACCGAGCAATGCTCACTCCACGTATAACTTAATACATCCAAATAAAAAAGCTATAGGAAACATTACTTTATTGACCTCTAAACGTTTTCAACTAATGGGAGGCCGCTTCATCTAAAGAAATAGTCAAAATAGGCAACGATGCGTATTAGATTTTCTTGTAGCCTACAAAACATCAAAGCAAAATGAACATACTTAGGTTGTTGCGAAATTATACACATTAAGTTAAAAAAGATTATAGCAACTGCACAGCAGGTGTACTATTACATAACTTTTGCTAGTTCCTCCATTTAGTTATATCACAACTTGGGTCAGTATTTAAGATTAATCATGTGGATTCTTAAGTCGTAAAATTTGCATCGTTGCTTGACGGTTACGGATTTTTTTGTCATAATGGTTTAAATGATTTCCTATTCCTGATCGTCTACTAATAAATCTTTAATTTTGCGACCAGCATTCTTCGTGTTAAGTGACCTACCAAAAGACATCTGCAACATCAAAATGCGTTAGCTTATTTTATTGGACATAGGAGAAGATAAAACAATGAAGCATTTTTCCCTTCCCTTTTCTCCTTTTTATCGAACTTATCCCGTCCCCTACTTAGAAAAGGATAGAAATCCTTGTTTTTGGTCTTATGATGCCTACTTGAAGAATACTTCCAGTGTGCCCACACCCCGGTGCCCGGTGAAAAGATGGAGGCAATGGGGTTTTGGTCTTATGATGCCTACTTTCAGTTCACGCTTGTTTTCCATGTGATCGTGGTTCATCTCAGCGGTCGAGCTAATCAGACGTGCAGCAGATAAAGCTGATTGGGATTCTACCACTGTAGTATAATTTTATATTATTATGACACGGCTTAATTCGAGTAATATTATTACAATGGCCGTTAGCAAAAGGTTTATGCGTGCGATAAGTGAGAACATAAATAATTAATACAAGTTTCTACAACTTAACTAAGTTTTTCTTAAATTCTCTCTTGATATTAGTTAAGCGATTTACAGTCGCACTTAAGTAATAACTAAGGGGTCAAACAGTGCGTATTTAATTCCAAAAATTAAAGCGAAGCTACTGCTCCATAAGTAATTAAAATCATGAAACGGAAATAACGTTTTTTCCGCTGACAGCCAAACCCAATAATGAATCCGAAGATTGTATTATACTCTGTATGTGAGAAAGTGTAAAAAGGTATCGATCGCCGAAAATGTCTTTGTTGAAATAAAATGAAATAAAAAAAATATTTTTAGGCTACAGTAGCGGCAGGTTCCGGGGTGTTCCTTGGAGATCCCGGACCCCTCGTCTATGTCACTTGAGGATGGCCACCGAGGTGGTTCAAGTGAGTCAAATTCAATTCCCACATAATTCTGCCTTCCCCCAGAGGACAAGGTTTCTTTGGATGAATTTCCCCCCAGACAACAAAAAAAAAGAAAAAAGCTACACCAGTGGCTATAGATAGGTACTCTTTGTAAACTTGCCTCTTAGCTTGTCTATTATCTATGACCCGGTGGGACCATCGCTCCGCCCCATTCGTTTGAAGTTTGATTTTGTTTTCAAGGCAAAAAATAAGTCAAGTCCAATTTCAATTTTGTTAATAATAAATGCTAAGCACTAAGTGTAGATATATTCATATTAAATGTAAAATAGTAATGATATTTAAATGTTAATTTGTTTCTGATCGTAAATCAGCATCCGCAATGAATACAAAAATTAAAAAATGTTGTCCAAATTGCAGTCAGTTTTTCAGCTTGAAGTGTAAGATTATTATAATAATTTTATACCTAGTAAATTAGTTAATATCAATAATATTTTTAAGTTTGTCTTTGCAGTGATATCTTCAAAACAAAACGCCGAAAACATACCGCTTTTCTTAAAATGCGGCCATTCTATGTGCGAAAATTGTATTACAAATTTGGTCAAGTTTGAAGAACCCATAGAATGCAAAATTTGTCACAAAGATATGGAAATAGAAACTAACGATGTTAAGTTATTGGTGACAAACAAATTAAAGCTACGGCAATTGTTTCCAGTCAACATATATATGCTTGGAGAGTTATCACTAGAGCTTTTAGAGGTAGGTTTCTAAAATTATTACTCAGTTTAAATAAGACTTGTTATTTTATTATGCGTAAATATCAATACTAGTTTCAAACTTTTTCTACCATGTTATTCAGATAATTAAGCACATAAAAGTGATTAAAGTTACAAATTAACACACACTTTAGTTAACTCTTTGAAACATTTCTTTATCAAACAATGTGGACTAAAAGTTTAGTCTGATATATTTGGAATATTTTCCTTAGGTTTTCATAACTAATTAAGTTTATTGATGTATACTGTAATTCATGTATAAACATGTTTTGAATTTTATTAAATGGGTATGGCTTTCAGGCAAAAAATGAAGTGAAGAATAATGATGATGATTGTTTTATTAATTTGAAAGCACTTCTTCAGGCAACAGAAACATGTCTAAGTAAGTATCTTTACCAATGTTTAACTTAATTGGCACTAGAATTATTCTCATGGGGGAATGGGGCTATAATACATGTAATTTTTATGTACTACAGCCTATTACTTATTTTTTCAGGTCAATGCTTGGAATGTACAAATCCAACAACTAAAATGTGTAGACAATGTGCAACAGTACTGTGTGAGGTTTGTTTCAGCAAAAGTCACAAGAACTTTGTCATATTTAGAAATCATGTTCTCCAAAATATAGGTGCGTAATAAGTTTATTAAGAATGTTTCTTTATAATGTTATCATCATCACTAGCCTACTATACGTCCCCACCGAGGGGCTCGAAGCCTACCCTAAAGTTAGGGTGACTAGG
>DVQG01000128.1:0-19421 GCA_018231605.1 Papilio ambrax
AACATACGTACATTACTAAAATTACGTAGGGCATTGATGCTATCAATATCTGACGCGCTCGAGGATGTCCATGCAACAGTTTTTTTTACATATTTAAAAATCTATATCCGCTTCCCCCACCGATGTAAAGGTATATATCACATAACATTTTTTTCTTCTTATCATCTAAGCTTTGCATCCCAATAGGTCTCTACGACGCTCGAGTTAATCCCCATTTAGCATCGTCGGCTCCCCTACTATA
This sequence comes from Papilio ambrax, assembly GCA_018231605.1. Lineage (NCBI taxonomy): Eukaryota > Metazoa > Arthropoda > Insecta > Lepidoptera > Papilionidae > Papilio > Papilio ambrax. The sequence continues at coordinate 242 of DVQG01000128.1, forward strand.
AGTACAAACAGAATTGTGTAACTGGATCTTAGAACCCTAGCATAAGTTAAATTGTTTACTGATAACCCGTACGTTGTCCTTAACGAATGACTGAGGCGCAGTCGTTTGGATTCAATGAGGAAGTTAATAAACTTTACCGCCATAGACTTTTTATGATCTAAATAAAAACAAAAGCACACGCAAACTTCAGCAAGCACAGAAATTGGAATCTTGTAAAAATGTATTTGAAATGCGAGTGGAGCCATGGTGCGGTGTGGGCGCAGTGCCGGAGACGCGTGTGGGGTGCGGCGCGTGCGGGAGGCGTGACCTCGAGTACTGCGAGACGCGCGTGCTCGCCGACCACTGCTGCTGCGAGCGCCGCTTCCTGCGCGAGCCGTTCCCCTGGCTGCCGCACACCTGCTACGTGGGCCCCGGCCGCTGCCGCCCGCTGGCGCCCGACTGCGCCCGCTACGCGCGCCTGCGCGACTGCTGCTGCCTCCGTCGCCTGGCGCACAGATGTCGGTGATATCACGATCCTTAGCAACTCCCAGCGTCGTTCCCTATTGCACTCGGCTTAACGTGGTATTTTGCCAAATTTCAGGGAAAGGCATCCTGTCGCGATCCTCGCGGACTGTCGCAGGCGTGGAGCTGCTGCTGCCGGCGGCGCTGGCGGCGCTGGCGGCGCGGCTGTGAGCGGCCCTGTCTGCCAGTGTCGCCGCGCTCATTAAATTATTCTTTACGTACGAATATGAACATTAAAAATAGGAAAAAGATGTTTCCTATACATTTTGACGTTACGTTATATTCATTACAAAGGTCTAAAACAAAATTTACCCAACAAAGTAGGGCCTGGCGAAATACACAACTAAATATAATATTATGTGCAATGGATAAATTAATTCAATATTTTCTTAGGCCAAATTAAACTCTAAAATATATTTTTGAAAAAATGTAACACAAAGAGTATGTTACATATTTATATTTAAATATATTTTGATGTACAAATATATTTTTATAACGATAAAAAGATTTAGTCTGCTTCATCAGGGCCTGAGCATCAAGAGTAAAGAAAAGATATATAATATCTATTGCAACTGTAAATACGCTGTATGAATGATTGTAATGACAACACAGCGGGGATACAGCTCGCTCTCTAATGAAGTAGTGCCACAAGAAGCTCGTCCTTGCGCGCTGCAGCTACCGGACAACGATTCATTTGTTGTTATGTATATAATCTTTAGAGGCTATTTAATAGCAATGTCGCTAAAGCGCCGCGGCCCAAACACCCGCGTATGCAGATATTGTCAGGAATAAGCATTCTGAAAAAACTGTTTCTTCCGTTTGTTAAGGTAACTACATTTTTGTTAAGTTTTATTTATTATATTTTGATGTACTATGTCTACAATTCTTTACATTCTAGAGGCGAATATTTTTTGCGCCTGATGTAAAATAAAAGAATCTAAAAATCGGCTTTGCTATCCGCTTAACCGAGTGTAGTAGCGATGCGCATGCGCACGCGGCAGCCCCGCGGCGGCCTCCCGTTGCCCCCGGGTAGCATCCCGGCGGCCCCTCGGCAGCCTGTTGACGCCAAAGCATCACTAACTAGTTGTTAAGTCGTAACGCCTCATCTGATGACGGCTTTACTTTATACTGTATTTATTTGTGTACGAAAATTTTAGCTTAACTTCGTATGTCTATACTACTTGATTCTGATGACTGGATCTAGTTACATAATAATATGTGACGCAATACATTGATACGTGTTTTGTTACTATTGTATTTTAGCAGGCGCAGATGTGCCTTCTTGTGTCTATGTATTGCAATCACCATCAGACGATAAGAAGAACATTATGAATTATATGTATTATGTATGAAACGACACTTTCGAAGAATTAAAAAAAAAATGACGTGCTATTCATTAAATTTATTCATTTTCAACACGCGTGTAACATTACTGTTTATTAATTCAAAGTTTAAAAAAAGTATGCATGTAGAGAACTTACAATTAACTCCCAATAAATAAAAATGATGTTGTGATTCGATTTGTATGAAATAAAACAAAGTTACCAGCCGAGTGTACTGTTTAACTATACCAAGCTCCCAGTGCCAATCGCCACATTTACAAGATGTACGACATCGACCATGCTTACCTTCCTCCTGTTGTGCGCTGTCTAGTAGGTCAGGAGGAATGAAGGAATGGTTCCTACGTTTCTCACAAGGTTTTTTTAGTCACCCTAGCTACGACGACCCGACCAATTAGAAGCAAAGTGCAAGAATGGTACACTGTATTATTGCATTATAAAGGTCGCTGCTAGAGTATTACGGACTCGCAGCAGGCCATTCGCGGAATGGAGCGGGCAAGTGCGCGCGGCGCGTGAAGTGGTGCCGCCAGCGCGGCCCCGCGTGGTACAGCAGCTGCAGCAGGCTCACCGCCGTCACGCCCGCCAGGGACACCCACTGGCTGCTCTGCATAGCTGCACCGACACATAACCACATTTCACTCCACCAACTGGTACAATGTTAACCTCCTAACCTTGCACATAGCCTAGCGGTCGCACTCGCTTACCGAAGGTTTGGAACCAGCGGTAGTTGGTCTCCGCCACCAAAAGATCCTGGTCAGAGCGCGCGAAGTACACGCGGATCACCGAAGTGTTCACGAACGATATGTCGCGGCTGTGCATAACGTTATAAATTACACCGAGTAACTAGTTACTAGGTTGAAACATATTTTTAACATAATTGTCCTTACAGGCCCTAATAATTTCTTTATCTCACAATGTTAGCATGCGTAAGATTTGCCTTTTAAATAGACAAACCATGCCACGTTGCAACTCTACACCAGACCTGATCAGTACCCAGGTATGGGGGCTTCAGTAATACTCGATATATTACACACATTGCAATCCGTATGACAGTACGTTACCAATCAAGAAGTATATCGTATCTTACGACAGTATGTTTTTGAAGAGCTTGTGCAAATGACGATACTCGGAGTGTGCGCTGTGTACTGCGTACTGCAAGCGCGCGCAATCGCGGCGGCATTGCGGGCAGCGCAGCCCCACCTCCACCTCCAACTCCCCAGCGAGCACCTCCGAGTTATAAGCCTGCAGCGTCTCTGCAGGAAGACATGGTTGGACATGGACTCGCACCCTCCTCCCCGCTTCCCACCCAACGCTTTTTTGTACTCACCTCGGTACTTGCTAAGGCACAGCAGATGATCTAAAGAGCAGGTTTCGTAGTCGTCGTCGGGGTACAGCGGCTTATAGAGATGTGGCGTACAAGCACACAGCAAGCGCACGGCATCCACGCGACAGCTCAGTAGGCACCACGCGAAACTGTCCCGCAAGGCGCCGGTGCCGGATTGCGGCATGCGGCACCCGCGCTGCACATACCTCATCCATTCAGTTACGGGAGAGATATACAATATTTCACCTCGTGTTGTTCCGCCTACCTTTTGATAGGAGAGGTCGTGCAAGCTGGCGTGGGCGTGCAACTCGCGCGCGCTCAACGTCAAGTAGACAGAGGCGTTGAGGCGCGCGACACGCATCGCCACACCGCCACCCTCCGGCACTGGATACTCGCTGCCCTCCCAGATCATCACCTACCATCACACATTCGCCTCGACTTAATGTTTTCTGCTGCTTTTGACTCATATGATGCAGTAGGGGAAGACACAAAAGTGATTATACGAACAGTTTTTTTTATATTCGTTAAGCTAGTACTTGGCCACGATCCCACCTTGTGGAAGTAAAGATGCAGTCGAAAGATCGTATGTTACAATAATTTAATCAATAGCTGTTTACTCTATAGCATTTATACTTTAACCTCCAATCCAATGGTGGGGCGGCGCACGTAGGCGAAGTCTGTGCTGTCCTGGTGCACGACTACGCCGAGTCCTGCGTCGCGCCCCGCCGCCGCCAGCCGCAGCGCCGGTCGCTCCACGTCCTCAGGTCTGCGCGCCGACCATTGTCAATTCGGATATTTTTTCTTATTTCGACTAAACTGCAGTATTTTACTTTTATTTTTTCGAGTACGTCTTACAAATTCAATCCTTTTTGTTTGAAGAAAACATGGGAAGTTTTTTAAATCTAAATCCTTTTTATTATTTAAATGCGTGGAGATTTCGAACGGGAAACTTACTGGTAGCGTGCGTTGAAAGCGCAGCAGTAGCCGTGCGGCGTGGCTCGTGCCGCGAACAGCCGCGCGCACGGCACAACGCGAGCGCGCCACGTGCACCGCACCAGCAGCGCCGAGCAGCGCGGCGCCAGCTGCCGCTCACAAACAGACATACACATTCCTTTACGTTTCTTTGCTCCGAAAGCTTAGAACAAGTTTGCCACTTTTACAATCCCACAACTTTTACCACGCCACACCCTTTACTACCTACCATACGTACAATTTTTAGACTAATATGGATGATGGATTGGGATGTTTGTAAGTTTTTTTAAAGGGCAAGTTGATGATTTTCGGAACAAGTAATTTATTGCCGTATGTGTTTGGTTTTTGTTACCTATTTTGGATTTTTGAAATGTTAACCTATGTACTACATGCGGTCAAAGTCGCAACAACTAGTCCTGCAAGTATGTAGTACAAATAGTGCGGAGGCGAGGAGTCACCCTATAGGCGATATCGGAAACGTTGTTCTGCCCGAGCGCGGCCAGGAAACCGGCGAAGCGCACATCCAGCTCCGTGGGCGCGTGCACCATCTCGCTAACCGCGCCCAACGCAGCCAGGTGGCGCTCCAACTGCCCGCGCGAGTACGTCCGGTTGCCATCCAGCTCGCTTCTGTGGCAAACTACACGCTGTATAATTGCACTCGGGTACTGTTAGGATTAGGATTCACTTTAGTAGTAAGTACCAAGGTTAGTGAAGGGAACGGGACTAAGTACGTAGATTGTTTTAAACATAAATGCACAGATACTTTATCGATAAAGGTCTCCGCTGTCACCTCGTTATTCCTGTCGCTTGTTTATCTTATTAATACAGGATAGTTAATTTGCGATATGCTGCACTACCTACGCCGTCATGGATATTTAATACTCGATTTAGGAGATCGTCACAGCGACACAAGTCATATCGTGGTCGTATCTTCGTGTGTGTGTATGTGTGTGCATGTCTGTCTGCAGCGGGCGGTACCGACAGGTATCGTGCGTAGTTTCGCAGCGCAGCGCGGCTGATGAGGTTAGTGGGGCAAAGCGCGACAGCGGGGAAGTCCATGCGGCGCAGCTGGCGGCCGCCGGCCACCCGGCTGGTGATGGTGGGATGCCGGGTGGCCAGCACGCGCTCTCCCACGGCGTACATTGCCGCGCCGCACGCCACCGCAAATATCAACAAACATATGTACACCCTCCTGCAAATCGCAATTCACATTTTCTAATTGTAACACTAACAAAGTGCTTTTTAACGTATGTGAGACAAATTTACTCTCACTAAAGACCGTTACATACGCTCAGTTGTAATTGACTGAGTTGTTGTTGTTGTCTGAGTAGTTCGACTATTCAGTTAAACCTGAGTGTGTAGGAAAAGTGTTAACTAGCAGTTGGTTAACTATTACTTTTATATTTCTTTTATAGTCCGCTGCTCACCTTAGCTTGTTATTCTCAATTTCTTGTATGTATCTTAGTCCTTGGATAGGACGACACTGCCACAACTCCCCCGCGGCATCGCACAGGCTGGCGCGCAGTCGTGCCTCGCGCGCGCCCGCGGCGGGGGGCGCGCCCACCAGCCGCGTGCGCTCCGCTCGGAACAGCCACAGCTCCGGGTCCACGGTGCGCATACTGCAGGCAGCGCCAGTCTGCCGCGACCGCGGCGCGCTCCACCGCACCGCCTTAATTGTTATTGTTGTCATTCAAATTTATAATTCATGCTTGAACAATTTTATTAACATTAATCGGTACATTGGTTCTGTTTAATTACCTACATAAAAACCTTGATTAATAAAATTGTGTATACAATGTTGGCCATGATGATAAATAAAAACTTTGTTCACAACCGTTTTAGTATCATTATTAGCCAAAAATATATAAATGGCCGTTTACTGACCATCGCAGTGACCTTATGGTCCGCATACCAAAAATTTCCTTGACATAAGATATTTGTATGATTTCGTTAACTGTTTTGAAACAACAGAACAAACATGCGCCGCGGCCGTGCGCAGTCCGCAGCCAACTTATATTTAATCCGATAGAAGATGGTTCGGTCCACAGAGCTCCACGCTCGAGCTGCCACGGTGTAACACTTAGCAGGAGAAGTACCGAGGTGTTTCCTTCTCACTTCACTTACACATGCATACATCTACGTATACACATTCCTCTGCTACTGGTTTTGTAAAGAATTAAGAATCCTTTCGACCTCTGTTGCGTCTCGTCGTCACTATTTCTATTCTGGTCTGTTTGTATCTGCGAATGTTTGACTCATCATTTTTATTATACCTTTTGTATCAAATTATCCTAAAGTCTTTTCATATGAATAACTGAATAAGTAATTGCAGTAGTCGTTCCGTGCCAGCGTTGGCAATGTTCTAGAGGTCAGGGTTAGTACATTATGTATGACCTTGTCTGATAGCAACACTAAATTTCTTTTTGTTCTGTAAAAATAATTTATGTCAGCTAGTTTCATAAAGTATTTTTACCATGACACATGTCTTGTCCTAGTCCCTGCCTCCAGCAAGGCACTGAAAGGTACCTTGTAGTACTCGGCTAAATAAAGGAATACCACAGCCATGTCATGTGTTTATTTTACTCTTTTCTAGGATTTTCAAGTTGTGACTAATTGTTATCACTTAGGACAAAGGAAAAGACAATAACGTAAGTCATAAAGAATTATAACATCTTTATTTACAAACATATATATAACAATAGCTTTAATACTAAAACGAAGTTGTTCAACATAAGATTTGGTTACTGCGGTGTAATAATTGATGGTTACGAACTTACGAAGGCGCTGCACTCGCACGCACCACAACGATTGCAACCTTCTATCAGACTGCAAGTGTATGTAATTCTATCTCATGATTTGTAATACTTGCACTTTCATTGTCACTACAATGTTTTACTGATTGTTTCATATAAATGGTGCGTCGATCACTTCACATATGGAAATGTTAAGGTCGCTTGTCAATTCTCAACAAACAAGGTTCTATGTATTTGTAGCACACTTCACAAGATTATGGCAGTATTCAATTTACAAGTTTGTCTTACACTTAACAAGAACGCGTAAATCGTATGACATCCGATCGTTATAAACATATATATAGGTGTTCTACAAGTGACTTCTACTTTTTAATTAACTACACTTTTTAGTTTAGATGAAAATCTAACTAATACGACTCTTATGATTTATGTTGATGTTATGCTAACGTAATTTTCCTACTGAGTTACATGACGAGGACCTTTTACAATCTTCCTACCCACATTGTACGGTAAAGCTAGTTTAGATTTTATAACCACAGCTTTTATAATGTTTCTCGAAGTTGTTTCCCGTGATTTTTGAAAGCGCTTACATTTTTTTCAGGATAATTTAGTTGCCACTTTTACTCCGTGTCCTCTGAAATCATTATTTTTCTTGTAACATCTTTCGTTGACGGGATCTCCTATTATAATCGGAATCACCTGAAAAATGAAGTAGTTAATCCTTATCTAAAACAAAGAAGAATAAGGAATCGTACCTTAAGGATACCTTCGCACTTTGTAGTGCTTCGTACTACGCAACCTAATGTACGGTTTTTTGTAGGTAGGCTCTAATAAACCACTCTGATAGACAAGCATGTTATGCAGTTAATTACTGTACCTACAGATATTTTCGTTTGTTTACCTACTTCGGTCTAAATTAAAAGCTAAGTAAAGTTTAGAAGATGTAATATGTAAAGTGGGTGAGGGAGGAGGGGGGTTAGTGGTGTGCACCTGTTCTCCCAGCAGCAGCAGTATCTCTGCGACCTTGCGCAGCGCGTGCAGCTCGTCCTCGATGCCGGCGGCGGCGACTTCGGCCGCGCTGCGAGCCGCCGCCGGCGGGGTCACCGACGTGTACTCGTCGAAGCTCCACGAGTTCGTCGTGTACTTTTTCTCGCTCGATTCCTCCACATCACCAGCAGTTGTTATCTCATCTTCCAGCTAGATAAATACTTTTTATTAAGGATTACTCTCAATGTGACGGTGAACAGATTTTTAATGATGAAATGATTTCAATTCCAATGGAATAAATTTATAGTAATAAACAAGTCGGCACCATGAACTGTCTGATAACTGGAGGACTATTTATTCTACTTATCTACTCGTATTTCTCCGACCTCCGTACCTCTGCAACCCAGTGAATTGTTGGTCGTGGACAGCAGTGACTTGACATCATGTGACCGCCCGCTCTTCGTCGGTCACGTTCCGCTATACTAAAAACGTAATACCTCCTCGACGCTGAGAGGGAAACAGCAGCAGCGCGCGGCCAGCGAGCAGAGCGAGCAGAGTACACACAGCAGCCGCAGCCGCAGCCGCCAGCCCATAGCGCTGCGTTGCTCGCACGACCCGCTGCACTGTGCTCACCACGCCGCGCACTCGCCGCTCCGCACTGCGCTCGCCACACGCCGCGCACTTGCCGCAACACACCCCGCACTGACACACACCACACAAACACTATTTTGTTTATTTTAATTAATCTTTTATAGAAGGTGAAATAGCGTAACAAACAATAGTGCGTCGCCGCAACACCGGCCCTGGAGCATTGTTCTCAGAGATATGTTAATGCATCTGCTGCAAAATAATGCACCGTGTTTATGTAAGCTCATTTCGCTCTATTGGTAAATTTTTGTCGATGACGAATTGCTAAGTAAATAAAATTTTCGATTGTCCAGATACAGCTCTGCCGTCTTTCTAAAGTGAAATGTTTGTGCGATCCACATAGTTCTTTATTGACTTTTTTAAATTTTTTTATCCTATTCGAATAGAAGTTTGAAACGAGCTCTCTAGATCCTTAGAGCTCTTTTTAGGCTATGTAACAAATTCTGGGAGCGGGTGCGACAGAAAGGAGGACTTTAATCGTGAGTATTAACAGATCTCTACATAATATGATATTTGTGTTAACTCACATTGCTTACGTTAATGTTTTGTGCACGAGCAGGCGCACTGTCGCTGAATCGGTTGCTTAATTTTAAGCGAATTATTTTTAATCAGTCAGCGCATGCCTTCATCATCAGCGTCAGTGCGTCAGCTATTTTTGATGTCTATATCAGATAACTTATTACGATTATCATCTGTACAGTTTGCCTCGCCCAGTGTACATTCCTGTAAAAGGTTGCGACCGTATAGTTACATTTTATAATATTATTTAATGTTTCCATTTAATTTAGAACCAAATGACTGTGTGGTATTGTAAATGCAGTTGTAGTTAATGGTCATCATTATCATCATGAAGAATAGACACGCGACGTGCCGTGTGCCGTGTGTCGTGTGCCGCCGCTGCGCTGTCCGCGGTATGCACTTTAAACACAATTTTTAACTACACTTTACTACTAAGTAATACATAAACACTAGAGTGATCTAAACACAAATGTTTATATGCTCGTAGTACATGAGGCGATTCGTGACTCTAAAGTTATTGATTAAACAAATCTGTTATGGATGGTGGCGGTATGTTTAATGCATTATACAAATAGTGATTTAAAACTGTCAGGGTATACAACCTAACTATTGAATTTGTTCTCAGAAAGACTACCGAGTCTTACTGCAATGTTGACCTAAAGCTAAACAGTCTCCTTATGCTTTTATCTCTATTTCATCAACAAGAATATTTGAAGTGAGTATCTTCTTGGTAGCCTTCTGCTGCCAGCCGCCATCCGCCAGCCGCCAGCCGCCAGCCGCCAGCCGCAGCGAGGTACTTCGTATCTGAAGGTTTAAAATAATTAAATATTCAGTTTTCATTGACCATAAGTACACTTTACTTATTATCTCTCAATTACTGAATGCCGCCGTTTTATTTTCCTGTTTATCATTAGCTTAGATAACAGCAATTAATTTAATTGATTCAATTAGTCACGGTCAGACATCTATTGAAATTCTTTACTTTTAAAATTCACAACAACTGATCTCAACGTAATCTATGCGGTGGACTTGAATAGTAGATGTAGTTATACTATCAAACAAGTGGCAAATATCATATCACAGCCGAGGCAGATGTAAGTAACGTGTGTCACCGGCAGCGCAGCGTCACATGGAGACTGCGATAATGGTATCTAACAAGTTAACAGTGTAGATGGCTACACTGTTAACTTGTCTTCCTCTTATATTTGTGTATGATAATAACATCATTATTATTTTTAAGCACTTCCTTGTCCTTGTTGTTGGATTAATTTCCACTTATTTGTAGACTTTGTAATTCACATGCAGTGTTGACACGCGGCCCCGGGCAGACGCCGCGCCGCTCGTGGGCGGCCGGGAAGTAGCAAAGGTATGTGACTCACCTAAATCTAAGTGTAATAGAAAAACATCAAATTAGGTGTATTTCCGTATTAGACGCGTTGCTGTATATAAATTGCAATATTATGTAATTTATGGTAATGGTATTTTTTGTAACGTTTTCGTCGTCGAGGAAGTTAGTAATGAATAAGGTAGGTTCACATAACGAGTACACTAGCAAATGTGTTTGTTGTCATTCCGCCTGCGCTTACTTCAGTCATTTTGGTCGCAGGCAAGTCGCAAAGTAACATATAAGTATGCGGCGAACGTCACACCGCGCGGTGGCCACGTGTATTGCACGTAATCTCAATTATTTGAACGAAGGGTTGCAGGAGGAAAATTAATGAAGATGCGACACTGGATAGAATTCTGCAGCATAGAGGTTGCTCTAGCACTAGCACTCTTTGCTCACTTAGAGCACAGAACGCAGCATTCGAGGTATCTAGCAGCATTTATTGCTAGTGTTAATTTTGGTACATGTAATACATAACCGACGCGGCGCGATGCTGACGAGCGGCGTCCTGCCACCTGGCACCAGCGCAGAAAACAATGACGTAGACCGCACGGAAATCCGCGGTGCTTCTCGAAGTGTACATAGAACATATTATTATTTTGCCAAAAAATATAATATCCCTATTTCTTATGAAATATCTTCCATATTCCTTACTACACAATCAGTATGGCCGCTATTAATATATTTTTTATGTAACGAGAAGGTCAGAAAATATTACACTATAACATTTTGTTTACGATTTTAATAGTTTTATTGGATCTTTAAAACGAAAAAGAATAAAGGTACACGTATGAATGGGTCATCATAAGAGTGTTGACCTCTGGATACCTATTTTATGTTAGACTAAGGGCAAGTGCAAGGCACTGCGACAGCTGTACGCGAACGCGAACCCAATAATGTACTTAACTTTTTTTCCTATTTTGCAGAGTTGAAAACTGCTGAGATGGGCAATAATAAATTACATCAATGTCAAATGATAAAGACGACGTGCCTACACGAGTAAATCAATCGGCAAATCAGAATGGTGGTATAATAGCAGCGGACGACTTCCTGAGTGATCAAAAGGCGAGCGAGACGCGACCCGGTCGCATCGGGTGAGCCGGTATCTGCAGCCTAGAGGCACCGACACCGCGCGGAATCAGTGCGGGCGATGACGCGGCGCGCGGCAGCCGCGCTGCTGGCTGCGTTCGCCGTGCTAAGCGCGGTGGGCGCTGAGGGCTCTGTGGGCGCCGAGCGCGCTGAGGGCGCGGCGAGAGGGCCCGGGGGGGCGCCAGAGCTGGCGCAGCTACTGCCTGCGCTGCTGGGGGCCAGCCTGGAGGAGCTGCTGCGCGCCGCCTCCAACTCCTGTACGTAATCAAACCTAGTAGTTTGTCCCGATTTTGTTTATTTTGTTGTTGGCGCTTATTCACACTAGCAATTAAATAACAATGAATTCACATAAACATTTTAATTAAGATGTTTTCTTATCAATATTATATTAATAGCTCCGAGTTGATTTGATCTCCAATTACACAATCTGGACAAATGATTGAAAGACTTAAATCACTTCGTATGCTGAATGCGAACAACAAAAAACTTACAAGTTTACATCAAACTCAGACAAATTACATTCGTGCGAGCACTAGTAATAAATCTTAGTAAAAAATCTGTAATGATGTCTGTTTCCTTGCTTGTAAGCTGGTAGTCTACGAATTCACCAAGGAACTAGTTTATAAAAGTGGGAAATTTTATTAGGTAAAAAATATGCTTGTATACAGAATTGATAAAAAAAAGATGAAATCTGTTTCTAACCAATTTATTATATAATATGTATGTATTAGAATTTATTAGAAGAGTATGATTAATAAAGTATGTGCTATAACTATAATGAAATGTTATGATTTTCGCCTTCTCGTATTATTACTTAGTGGCCCTTGGATATTTTATGACAGATATTTTCATAATAAGTGTGTTTAGCGCAAGGACGAGATCTCTGTAATAATAATTGTGATGTTCGCTGTTTGGTGTCGCTTTCTGTTACGTCACGGTTTGTCTTCTTGTTGGCAGGCGACGCCCTGCCGCTCGACGCCCTCTACTCGCAGACGCACGTGCCGGACGTTCAGATGATAGAGTTCGGGCGCGACTCGCAGCAGGCCTACCCCCTTTCGGAGGCGCACGAGCGGCTACGCGCGCTAATGCCCGCCGGGCACGCCGCGCCCGCTCTGCCGCTCTACGTGCCTGGCTGGTGGAACACGCCGCATGACGACTCGAGCGCCACCGTGGTCGGCGCGCTGCTCGCCCGTCACGCCACCGTACTGCTCCTCGACACGCGCCCCGTTTTCTGCAAGGGGTACGTCGCTTCCGCGGCCGGCGTCGGCAGCCTCGCACACCGCCTCTACAAGTTCATAAAAAGCCTGCACGCCGAGGGCTGGCCGCTGTCCTCGGTGCGGCTGGTTGGCTTCAGTCTGGGTGCGCACGTGGCCGGCGTCACCGGCAAGCTGGTCCGCAAGCATCTGCGCCGCGCGCTGGAGCGCATCGTGGCGTTGGACCCCGCGCGGCCGTGCTTCGCGCACCCCTCGCGTTGGCGGCTGGCGAGCGGCGATGCGCGCTTTGTGCAGGTGGTGCACACGAGCGCCGGCATGCTCGGCCTCGCGGAGCCCCTCGGGCACGCTGACGTGTACGCCAACGGCGTGCAGGCGTCGCAGCCCGAGTGCGAAGACCGCAGCGCGGCGCTGGCACTGGGCTGTGACCACGCACAGTCGTGGCGGCTGTACGCGGCCTCGGTGCTGGACGCGGGCGCCCTGAATGCCCGCCGCTGCGCCGACTGGGCCGAGCTGAGCACGGGTCGCTGTGCCGGCGCCGAGGCCGAATTGGGCTACACGTGCGGCGTCGATACAAGAGGCCTCTACCTCTACAAGTCCCCAGCGCCGGCGCGAAAACGCGAGCCGCAGCCCCGAGTCTTCAATCCGCTAGACCTCTTAAGCTGGTTTCTCCGAAGATAATGTTTAAGTAATCACTCGCAGATGTTAAATGGCCACCAAGAGAGTCGCTTAAGGTAGTTAAAGCATCATCAAATCTGTAAGACTGTAAACCAAAGTTGTTATGGTATACGTAATAGAGAACGGCTCGCTTAGCTCGAGTCAACTTAGTAATTGGTACCTACACTTCAGTTCGTGGTTTTTTACGTTTATCATCATCATTTTCTTCTTATTGTGCTTGTACCACAACAGCGACACCACCTGTGTCATATAGAATGTAATAATACTGTTAGTGTAATGTTTAAAATACTTAGTATTAATAGACTTACGTAGTTTGTTAATTTAGTTGCCTGTGATAATAATTTAAAATGAATTATAATATGTTTATTTTTTTTTTCATTCTAATTACTTACCTTCTTAACTATAACATATTGCACTACAAATGGTGTATTGGATGGGGTGAAGTGCCATCTAGTATTACAATTTTACATTTATTAGCGTTGAAGCCGCCCTGAAGTTCTGCTTGTTTGTCTATTTGCCGCTAGATGGCGATTTTCAAACTAACAATCAAAGAGCAAAAAGACTAGAAATTAAAATTAATCTCGTCAAAAGAAACCACAGTCGCAATAGCTATACCAATAAACATTCAAATACATTCTTTTGTATATGTAATAAAGCTAAATGTACTGGCATAGTCAAATTGTAGTGATGTTATAAAATCAGAACTTTACTAAAATCACCGTGTGATACTACACGAGTTACAGTGATTATGATTTAAAAGAAAAAGAAAGATAAACTATGTAGAACGTTTGTAACAATAGAGAGGAAGAAGAATTTTATGAAGAAACTTTTTAAATATTTGATGTCATGATAGCTTCTATTTATTACTATTACTATTTACTATTTACTATTTATTACTTTTGGCTGAGACTTCGTCCTCACGGATGTTTTCTTTTTAATAAAGACTCGTCTTCATCTGTGCCAAATTTCATCGAGATCCGTTCAGCAGTTTAGGTTACAAACTAACAAACATCCATCCATCGCATTTATAATATTAGTGAGAGCAAGAAGTAAGATTTGCTCGAAGTATTAAGGGTTAAATTTCGCCACATCGACATTAGATGAGGTGACTCAGCGCAGTTGCAGGCGCTTTGTTCGTTGCTATCTCGTTCGCGTCTCGGACTAAGACTGTGGCATTATTATAGTCGATGTGCTGGGGTTTGGGAGCCGTCGCCCGTCGCCTATCGCCCGTCGCGTCGGTTTTGAGAAGCGCAATTATTCATGGGTTGGGTTTTATGTAAGCCCATGCATTCGAGCACAAAGGGAAACAGGGCGACGGCTTATCGATCGTAAGGAACGATTTCAATTGAAATTTTATAAAGAAGACGGCGCAGTGTGACGGCCGGACTATGTGGCACCGGGCGGCGCGGATGTCGCCGCTCGCCGGGGATTCCATTGAAGCACACGCATTCTACGTATACACATTACAATGGGCCATAACTACACTTAGCTTTATTATCTTGCTCTCAGCTGTGAATATGGTCGTGAGAACACGAGCGCGGCAGCGACTAGCGGGTAGCGGGATCAATTAGATGTTATACGAGTACAAAGCATGTGTTCCTAGTACAGCGGCAAAGATGATTTTCCTAAGATATTTATGATAGATATTTAAAATACGATTCTTGTGTCAGTTAAAACTATTTATTACTAGCTTTCGCCCGCGACTCCGTCCGCGAGGAATTAAAAAAAGCAAATATCCTTTTTGTTATGTTTTCTTCCATACTATCCTCTACATCGATGCTAAATTTCATCGAGATCCGTTCAACCGTTTGAACTACAAACTGTAACAAATCCATCCAAACTTTCGCATTTATAATATTAGTAAGATTTACTAACTGTCTGATTCCCGCGAATTTGTCGCATTTGACTAAAATGCTTTAAAAACCACCCTTTCATTTTTACTGACAATAATTAGACTGTAATTTGGTTCTGAAATTATTTTACAGTTAAGCATGCTTACTTTACGTTGGCGTGGCAACGCAGGACGAGATATACCAAGTAGAATAAAAAAATATGAAATACCAAAGGATGTGTACTTTTTGTTTATTTTAATCGTCATATGGAATAAATACAAATTGGTGTTCTTTAATTATATTTGTGTAACGTAATTCTCAAAACAACCGCGACATACAGACGGTGGGAACATTTCGGTAAATATACACTTTTACCAGCAATCAGACAGTTTCGTTACAGCGTAATGTAGCTACGAGGCAAACGGGCTCGAGTCGCGCTCAGCCGGGAATCGATTCTGCAGGCTTCAATGGAGACGCCGCATCGGCTTAGTAATAAAACGGATGTGATGTGACTCAACTTGCTCTCCGCGACAGGCGACAGGCGACAGGCGACAGGCGAGTACATTGTTTAGCAACGCTATGAATTTTATAATACCTACAAGAATATGGCAGCCGAGTCAGCGGTATTGATTACATATGCCAAAAACAATATAATTAATATCAATGAGTAGGTTGAGTACGTTTGTTATGTCCAAGCTGATGATCATGTTCCACTCCTATGTGAAATGAAACATGCTTAAAATGTGAATTGTTTATCTAAAATATTTTAAAAGATGAAGTAACGTGAAATAAAAACGGGTAATACACAGCCACAGACAATGTGGTATGTTATCTACGGGCGGACCGCCACGTCTGGCGGCGCGCGCCCGCTTCCCGGCTGCCTTCTTCCGAGAATGTCGCGGGGCGCTTACACTTGCTGACACTGTGCTTGTGCTGATTTCTTTTACTAGTATAAGACGTCAGTTTAATGATGCAGCCGTGTGAACGAAAGAGTGCCATATAAGTAAACAAGCGAGCGTCATGCCGCATCCGGCTGATACCCCCTCCCGGCCCCCCTGCCGCCATTGAAAAGCGCTAAAAGACTATACTTACTTTATATTAGTACTAATATTAATGCTTATTATAGAAAAGATACGCGTAAGTACTTGTAAACAAAAACAACTTCATTGATACACTATATTCAAACTGTGCACCAGGTCTGGGTCCGGCAACAGAATGAAACGAAACGAAACCATAATTATAGTTTGAGTTCATGTGACGAACTCTGGCTGTGATTATAGGGCTGATACTCGTACGTGGGCACGGGGAGCGCCGGCGGCCGGGGAGGGGCGAGGGGCGCGGGGCACGCACGCACACGCACACGCACGCTGCTGTTCAAGTCCTATCGCCCCACTGGACTAATACGACACGAGTGAGTTTTAATAGGCAATAAATATATTATATTTCAGATTTTTGTGCCTGCGGATTTGTATGTCAATTGTAGTGTAAGTTGAATTGATTGTCAGTCAGTGCCGCTTTCTGACATACTAAATTTAAACAGTTATAAACAATGGAGAAGTTGAAGAGAAACAATAGAGACGCGATATACGAGTTTTATGAAACCAAAGTTGGGGTATTTTCTCGAAACGTCTTTTGAAAGAAAATGATGTTCACTTTGGCTTTTTGGTTATTTTATTGCTTATTTTATTGCATTTATTATTACTTACTTGAAAGACTTTACAAACAATAGGCTGACGGGCCCATTCGTACAAACAAAAACATTTTTTTGTTATGGTTCCTAGTGAGATGCTGAAGAAACAAAACGTAAGTTTATATTATATATTGTCGTTGAATCATTTTGTTGTTAAGAATGACATTACAAGCTCAGAGACAGCACACAGAAGAGTCGCTTTCACAAGCGGACATTGTGTCGTATTGCAATAACAATTTCCTTTTAGGAACTTCGTTTTACGTATCAATTGATCTATATCTTGTAATACAATATAGTACCTAAAGTATTACATTATGTTAACCGCGTGTTGCATGCACAGGCCGCAAAGCCAGCAATATCCTCCTCCTCCACCACAACGTCGTAGTATTACTTTTAACTACTAAGTCCTGTTACATCGTCTCTGTCTGTTGTAATTCCGTCGTTTTTAAAAAGACTGTGAAAAATATAATCAAAGTGAACGGCAAGTACGAGGTGTATACAGGATAGTTTGAGAAGCCGAATACGATTTCGTTACAGTACGCCGGAGCTGCGGGCCTCGGGCGGGCGCTAACCGCAGCGAATGCGGGCGGCGGCGGCGCGGGGTCTACGCCCTGTCGAGGACTGATGCCCTATAAAGTCCGACATAAAGAGCTCGCGGAGCCGCGCACTGCCGGGCCCCGCCGAGCCCCGCCGAGCCCCGCCGAGCCCCGCTACTCGCCATCGCAATGCTCTCGTAATACTCTACACTCAAGCAAATACGGACAAATATTAAAGTCCTTTCTAACCTCATGATTATAAAGAAACAACAAACAATATGTTTCCGACTATGCACATTACGAGCTACTCAGCTCGTAACCTTTAATAAGCCTTCAAGACAATAATCACCTCACTTGAAACTTTGAATTGTATCACTGAAGTACTACGATCGCTTTCTTAAGTACCTCTCTATATAAATCTTAATAATTTGTGCATATTTTATAACTAAACACTTAATATCGAGGTAGTCATTACTGCATAATGACAGATATGTTTATATAAAACTATAATGATGATAGACCTAATCTTTTGGAATCCTGTTACATGATAGGCAACAAACACTCAAATCCAATTTAGCCTCGAACACGTCATATAATATACAAAACAGCAGTAGTCTTTTATGAAAATAACTTGAAGGATACAGACACAAATGAAAGAAGTAATAAGACCAGACAGCATTATTGCACTCTCGTGGAGACTCCACTCTGTTATGGTGTAAATCATCAACACTAGCACAAGTGAGTTGTGACGTCGCATCGCCTTAACACATTCTCAGGCAGATACATTTGGAAATAAGCAATTTACAATTATACACTGGCTCGCCTTCAGGCAATAAATCTAACCTCTTTTATTCATCTCAGAGATTGAGCATATGCACTCTGTGTTACTGAAGTTGTTACTCCAATGCTGGCAATGTTATGTTATGTAAGTTGAAAATCTATCGCTGATGTTATCCGAAGCTATATACTCGTACTCGTTATTGGTTGCACTGAAGATATGTATGTACATAAGTACTACAATGATAGTGTCGATGTCGACACGTCTCTAGTCTCGACAACTCGACATGTCATGTGGAAATCTCACGTCTGTCTGTCACTAGCCAATGCCTTATCGAGTGTCGAATGTCGCCTTTGTCAAACATCGCTCAAGTGAACTTATCTTTTTTGTCGGAGTTATGACAGCACAGTGATCCAGTGACGCGCCACGTGCTTCTACATAGCTAGGTATGTAATATGAAGAGCGTTGATATAAATTACATCCTAACAACAGAAAATACTATACTATACTAGTATCTATAAGAAATAAGCGCAGCCACTAAAGAATGTGTAATACGATTATGTTACGGAATATTCAAGGAATAAACCAAAAGTAACTAGTTCGCATGTAAATCCCCATGCAGCGCAGCACGACCACCGCAGACGACGTCCAGTTCACTGGATATAAAGAGGTAAGAGAAGTTCTTTATAACTTTCCTTGGCATTATAATTATTTCAAGCAAATTGAAAGACCTCATTTTCTCTCTTACCAAAAAAAAACATTGAGGGGTGAAAAACTAACAATTCACTGTGCGTATTGTTGATAAAAGTTATGTGATATCATAAAGTGATGATGAAATCCACTATTTGGTTTTATACTGATTGCCTTCGGATAGTGCAACCATTCCTGTAGTGCCGTCGCTGCGGTCAAACGGCCCCCGTCCCCGCCCTGCCCCC
>DVQG01000129.1:0-19398 GCA_018231605.1 Papilio ambrax
AAAAATAGCCTACTATACCGATCCTTATTGTTAGGACAATAAGGATCTACAACGGACCTACCCGAAAAGAATTTTTTTTTATTGAACTCCAAAAGTTTATCTTAAAATGACTCGAACCTAATGTATTCAAGTAACCTTAAAAGGGATAAAAGTAAAGAATAGGGGATAAACACTTCCCTTCTTTTCATAATGAGAATAGGATGGGATAAGACTGAGGACTAAAATTAGGCCACCGAAAACGTAATAAATAGAATATTCATTAAATAATTGCATCGAAGTTTTAGTTCGTTTCTATGTTAGCAAACAGTTGTATGGAAACTTTATTGTATACTTTTAGTTAGCTCCGTTTTTTAGCTAGTCACGTCAGCTATCGGCTTGACTTCGGTAGCGAGTTTAGAGGCGCATTTTCAAATTGTTAACTTCGTTAAAGTACGAATGAATGAATTGGAAACTTTTATATGATCTTTAGATTTACGACGGAAAAATATGTATCGTACATAATTTATTGTTTAAAGTTACCAATTGGATTTTTAAATACTTTCGTTTCCCACTTACACTTTCAATACTATTTTATCGAAAAGGAATTGATGACGACAATAATTATTAAGAATGGTGTTTCTATGGTATTAACCAATTTTAAGCGCTTGGAAATACATTCAACGTGGTGTGGCAAGAGTTTTCTATCATTCTAGATGTATATCTGTATATGAAAAGATAAGCCTTGTCTATATCAAAAGATAGGCCTTGCTGGAATGACGTAAATTGGGTGCTATTTTGCCCTAGTTGCGCCCCTATAAGTTTAAAAGCAATTGTTAACTGTATTGTACGTTTAGCCATCGTTCCTATCCTCATTAGGACCATCTCCAGGCGTGTTCGAGCTTTCATTTTACGTAAGTCGATCGACCGCTAGAGCTTAATAGATTTGAAAAAAGTGTTATGAATGAATGATGAATAAAAGGTCGTAGTGAAAAATGTATGGTGAGATTGTTGATTCGAAGGTAAATAAAAATAAATATAAATTTGAACACAATTTTGCTTTAGTATTATAGGTATGTTATGTCGATTTTTATATTTGAATTAAAATACTTTTCACCTAATATCCTATACGTTCGAAAACCGCTAGATAATAAAAGATGAATTTGCCATTGGGTATTCTCAGGACTCTAGAGATAGTTGGTATGACAAAAAATTTAAAAGTAATAAAAATAATAAACTACTATGAAATTTATAACATTTAATTAAACTTTATACACACACTGGATAGTTTTTTTGTGCTAGCAGCAGTTGTAGTTATTCTAGCTGTAGAGAATCCACGATATTTTTCAATGGTAGGAGTTTTAATCCTAATACAAAAAATATATGTTCTTTTAGCATAGCGATTCAAATAGTTATAAATAGGACATCACAGACACTTTCTTTAGAACAATTTGTTCCTCAGCATCGCTATCTGTTAGTCAAAGAACATATCAATATAATAAGAACCACATAAGGAATTAGCCGATAAATGACCTGAAATAATATAAACGGTTATTTAGAAACAGTGTGGGATCTGAAAAACACAAAGTTAATCTAAAAGCGCCGTGGTTAGTTTCCGGAATTAGTAATTTCTCAGAAATCACCCCTACGTTTATATATATATGAGAAGAATCTACCTGCATCAACATCAACGGCTAGGAAATCACTCATAATTTTTACGTAGCGTACTGACAGATTAATGATTATTATATCTAGTTTATGATTTAGCGTTTATTATATTTTTTTTTTGAGATTTGAGGCTTGCTTTTTCCAAATTATTTATCCCCTTTAATTTTATTTTTTTATTTGTAGGTTCGAAGGGATAGACACGATGAATACGGGGGAAGATGAACCAGCTACTGGTTTAAATGGAAGACTGAGACCACGTAAATCCAACCATAGCCCCCAATCCAACCAAAAACCGCGTAAATCTGAAAATAAGACCTTACCGGATAAGCCTAAAAGAACAACTAATTTGAAAATATCGGCTAACAAAACAGATGATCTCGTGAACAAGTCTGATAATACGATTCCACAACACTTTTGCCCCTACTGTGACAAAACATTTATTTCCAAACAAACTGCTTTGAAGCATGTTCATCTCATCCATATTTCATCCTCAAAACAAGACTTTTTTTTTGATTGTCTCTTCTGCAATCATGTCGAGCATAATTCAAATATTATACATCACATGGTTGACAGTCACCCAAACCAATACTTTGCTTGTCTTGATTGTCATACTAGATTTCCGTCAACGTCAGATGTGGCACAGCATAAACTTAATGTCTGTGAAAAGCAAAAGCTTCCTTATCGTAGTAAACTACGCCAGAAATCATTGGAGAACAAAAAGTCGTCGAAATCAGATACACAGTCTATTCTCCGTGATAACAAAGACTTTACCGAAGGTTTTAATGGGATAGTTATCTCGTGCGAACTAAAACCAACTAAAGTACACGATGATGCTGATATAGAAGATAATATAACAACAAATTTAATATTGCCTTCGAGCAAAGGAATAAGTCATAAAGCAGCAATGGAAAAAAACGCGATTATCGTTTTAGATGACATACAATGGAATAAACGAATTCCATCCAACTTTTCATTTCATAACAGTGACGCTGATCAAATTCTAACTAGACTGGGGGTGGTGCACAGGTCGCCTAGGACTGGCGAGTCTACCAAAAAAGATTGGCAAAAACCTTTTGAAGATGACACCACACAGAAGTTTGAGAAATGTTTTGACACGAGTTTTTACATGAAAGTGGCCAGTAACGTTCAAGAAAATTTATTAAAACATCTCGATGGATCTTTCAATGATAGGCCAGAACCTGATTCACTTATTAAAACCAGAAAATCTAAGGATTGTGTCCCCATTAATACAGCGGAAGGTTTCCCTATTCTTCTCGCTTGCGAACAATATTCTCGCAATTTGTTGGATGGTTTCGTGCCGCGTGCTATAGCACCAAAGCACAAATGGAAATGGGATAGTCCGGATTATGATAGAGTCATCATTAATATGGACCAATCAAAGAGTGATTTACACCTAAACAATTGTATTATAACCTATGTATCCAACTTAGATATTTGGACCCAATTAAGTATGAGAAAAAAATTCGATGACAAATTTAGTAGCCTACGTTTAGAAAAAAAGACTGAAATGCAAAATACAATAAGCAAGGAATTGAAAGAAATACTCGAAAGCAAAGAAATACCAATGTTATCAACACAAGCTTTAAAAAAAATAGGCAAACCAACTTTTACCGAAGGATTTCATTTTCCCGTTAACTTGGGATTAACTCCAACTACTCAATCTTTTGTTTTACAACCGGCGGTGCTTAGTGGTGAATCGGTTCGCCCTCGTTGCTATGTATGTTGTGCTTGTGGCGTGCAAGCAAACGATTCTCGAGCGCTATCGTCACATATTTCAACGCAACATCCTAATGCACAAATCGAACATTATGAAATTGTTGGTGAATCTCTATTGAATGCGGATATCTTTAAACATTTGTATGTGCCACCTAGTCAGATATTTAACCGATCTCGTCCTCCGAGAGGCATTCGAGAATGCACAAAATGTAAAAAATCTATAACCCTTGAAGATTTGCACCAGCATATGTTAGACTGCGCTGGCGACACACCAACTGTGCGACGAAAATGCCGCTATCGGCCATTTGGCGTTCGTAAACGTCGTCCACGTCTTCCTGATAATAGGATACGTAAGAAAATGCGAAAAGATATTCGAACAGGACAGAGAAATAATAAAAATATGTTAAGGTCTAGACCAAAAACGCGATCGGAAGTAGGTGACGGTAAGTGTAGATAAAATTTTAAAATATGCGGGACCTTCAATAATGACGCTATGCTCAAATATTACATAGAGAATAATCGTTAACATCATTTTAAATTCTTACGTTTCGTTTCTTACTAATTTCATGGTCTTCTTTATGTCTTACATATTATGTAGAAAAATCATTTCAGATATCCTACAATGTTTAAGCTGCAGATGTGGCATAGTCATGCGACAATTGTATTGTATTCATTCTTAATAAATTAACAAGATTGTGTAACTCGTATTTTTAGAATTAATAAGAATTTGTTATATATTTATAGAGATTTCTTTGTTTTCAGCCGAAACTATCCGTAAAATGTTAGCGGACCTACCAGCAAAGCGTCACCGAGTTACAGTCAATCCTTTGAACTCGTTTCCACGAAAGAAGTATGATCGAAAACGTAATGAGATAATGTCTAGACAACAGTCTTTCGATCAAAAATATATGAATGTTGACAAAACATCTGATACAAAAATTAGCACATCAAGTTCTAATACAGATTCCAAAGATTCTGATTTTAATAATGATGAAGAAGATGAAGACGACAATTTGCCTTTGAGACCCAAAACAAGGGATCCTATAATTAAAAGTAGTAGCCATAAAATAGAATCTTTAAACAAAAAGGCTATCGTAAATCACTCTAAAAGAAAATCTAACAAGGAAATAGAACTAATTATTAAAAATACTGAAGAGGCTCTTAGTGGATCTATCGAGAGTACTGAACCTGATAAAATCTCATTAGACAGTACACCAAATCGAGTGGACCTTAATAGTGATCCACAAAAAGTCAGAGGGCATTCAAATCGCGAAGGTTCAAATAACAGAGAGAGCCCACAATCAGGTAGGAGCGGATCAGGTGGTAATTCACATAATTCAAATGCGCCAACCCAAAACGTTCCTCTTAAACATTCAATTGCCAGTTTGACAGCTGATTCTGAGACTCACGACAAAGCTGTTCAATTTCATCGCCTCTTTCTTGTTCAACAAGAATGTAACAACGGAGACGAACATCACTTGCCATCAGATCGTCGTGTATTATTTGAAAATGAAGCTGTGGTTACTAAGCTTGATAAACCTCCTTTACATTTCAATCACAACCGCGCATTCGAGTATCAAAATTCTCGAAAAAATAAATTAAGTAAGCCGCGGAAAGGATTGAATGACTGTATTGCAATGTTAAAGAACAAATTGGCACCGAAAACTGATAGTGACATACCTGGCCATGTTTCAGTTCAATGCGGCAGCGATGAGCCGATAGACATGGAACCTGTTTATATAGGTCAAGGATTTGACGTAATAGATGCCAATCAAGGGCACATAAATGAAGCAATATCACAGCCACATATTGCTGCGGAAGATAAATCGGTAAACAGTAGTGATGATAATGATCATATAAATACTCATAAATCTAGCACTGATGTAATTTCTCGTGATAAAGTTCACGTGACAAATACTCACATCGAAGACCAATGTCAGAATAAAACTATCCCACGGGAAAACGACGCTCCAAATGATGTACTTTCTCCTACTCAATTAGCGCCCTTACCTCCGCCAAGGAACACAGTCATTCACAAGTCTCCAAAATTATCAGGGAATCAAATGCAACAAGAGGAAAAAAATATTTTTCAGCCACAGGTATCTGAATGTAAAGACTATAGTGGTAAAAATATAGATCGAAATATAAAAACTACAGAAATGCCCACGATGTCGAAAGATTGTTCAAAATCATTTATTAGACCAGAAGTTCAAAACAGCGATATTGTTACTGATAAAGATGCTTTGATAGACTTAACAAGCAACAGTAACCTAATAAATTTGACACGCAACGATTACTCGATACCTTTAAACTTAAATTCGGGTAATAATTTGACACAATCACATGATCAATATCAATCATCATCAACTAATAGACCAGAAGTGGATCAAAACGTTGACGCCTCACGTAAAATAAACTCACAATATTATTCAGCTAAATATAATAACATTCCACCTAAAATTCCTCCAGCGCATGCAAGAACAAGTTTTGAACCATTAACACCGGTTCCATTAGATTTATCTGGAAAATCGGCTCAGGCAGATATTTCACCGATTTATTCGCACCAAGATCGTCATGCTTTAACTATGAATAGTTATGATAGTTATGAAACTTTAGATCTATCTAATAAAAATAAAGATGCTAACAAAACAATTGATAATTCAACTATTGCGGATGATGGACCTTTGGATGTCGTGGTAGATTTAAGCGTTAGACAAACTCCACAATCTTCAACTCAATCAAGTCCTACAAATTTATCTACTAAATCTCGAGAAAATATTGAGAATCCAACTGGTATAACATATGAAAGTATACATGAGAATTTCCCTACTGATTTGTCATTGAGAAAACGACCGAGAACACCGTCTACGAGTATATCTTCACAGGAGTGTGATGCAATTGATTATGTACAAGACCTGTCTAGTCATAAACCGCCTTATAATGGAAATAGCGATGAAAATTTAATTGTACTTGATCATATGAATAAAGAAGCACCTAGAGATTTATCAAGCAGAGAGATGGAAGATAATTCAATTGTAACAGATTTACTTTCACATGAAACAGATTCTAGCGAGTTGACTAGGATATCCAATACCCATACCGCGACAAAACAATCTCAAAATGTGAACATTGAGAATATACCCGAGTCTCCCTTCAGTAATTCAAATGAAGATGACTTAAACGTAGATGAAAATGATTCAAACTATATTTTGCATTCGACAAACAATGATTCAATTAATCTGTCGCATAGCCGGAATCAACTATCTCCGTTTAATGATACAGATGATGTAAATTCTTCAGATATTAATGAAACAATCGGTAGTGTAAATTTGGTAAAATCTAATACAGAGTCCAATGTGCAAATAAATGAAACTATTAAAAATCAATCTGCACAGCCTTTCACGGAGACAATTTGTTTCATAGTGCCAAAAAATCAATTGCCTTACGAAATTGACAATTCTACTTTAAACATTATTATGTCAAATAGTGATTCGGTGCCTCTTTACCAGTCGGTTGACGGTAATGTTACAAGTCAAGAAGCAAGGAATAACCAAGAAACTACGTCAGTATATAGCTTGGAAAATGTCTCTGTGCCCTTGAATACTTCCAGTCTTTCTGTATCAAATTTTTATAATGTTCCCGAAGAAACGATTTCTAGTTCTACATCTGGTTACAATGAAGTTGAAACTGTACGGGACGCCAATATTAATCTTAATCATGGAATTGAAGTAAATACAAATGAAGAATGTTTAATTTTAAGAAACAATACCTCAAATGAAACAAACCGGATTGTAGAATATACTTCTACACACCGCAATGTAACACCTGATAAAAATTGTGATCTGAGAAAAGAAATTATTAACCGTGAAGCAGAACAGGATACGGAAACCGCTAGAAAAATTGCAATGCTACCTCAAGAACTAGTTGAAATTTTAGGGACTATGCCTGTAGACCATCGAAATCAATTATTAAACGTGTTACCACAATATGTTTCTGCTTCCGCTCCTACTACAGGTTCGGAAACCAGAAAATGTTTAATAAATAAGCAGCAAGTCTTGTTCAGTAAACGTAATTATGATGACAAGCTATTACACATGAACAATCTTACTCAGGCTGTCGAGTCAGATGTCTTATACCCTACGTCTACTGTACTTTCTCCGGAATCAGTACCTCAATCTGTTATTCTTAAAGCACCAGTTGTTTCAAATGAGAGTTACCAAGCAGCTACCAAAATCTGTGACCGCGAATATTCATCAACATTTACAACAGAAAGAAATTCAATACCTGTTCACAAACGACAACCGAAATCAGTTAATCTAGAGGAAGTGGCAAGTGTCATCATAGATTTAACAGACGATGAAAATGTTAAAGAAATTATAAATGACGTACGAATAAATGAAAGTGACGTCATACCATTGAATCGTGATTTTGATAAAAGTCCGAATTTGGATAAATCCCCCGATTTACTGAGATATAAAGGAAATAACGAACAGACTGCAAATTTAAGAGCAGTGCGAATGAAAACCACTCACGAAAGGAATAAACAAATACTGTTGGAAGATAGCCTGGAATACAGGAATTATCAAAAGAACAAAAATGATAATGACGAAATTATAGAAATTGTCGAATATGACGATGTAAACGTAGTAAATAATGGAATTAGAGCATACAATGAGAATCTTAGAATCACGGCGGATAGAATTGAAATTCCTGTACTAAATTGTAACGATTCCAATAAATCTTTCAACCGAATAAATGAAAACCTAGCGCTTAATGGACCTTTAAATATTAACGACAGCTTTTTAGTCAATTCTACAGTTATACTTACGCCGATGTCGAACAAAGAAAATTCAATTGTTCTTCCAGGAATTAATCTTGAAAAAGTAACAGATAACCAATCCAATGATTTGTCAAATTCTATGGGCGAAGAAATAATTTTATTGGATGCAACTGACGCACAGGGCAATCAAATACAAATAATACCGATGAGTGAAGACTGCCGTTCTTCTCCCCCCAAAAAGCCTATTGCAATTGGCGATGAAGATTCTGAAGACGATGTAACTTTAGCGGTTATTGTAAAAAAGAAACAACACCAACAAACGCAACCCTCTGTATCCAGTGATTACCCACCGCATACAGATGCGAAATGTACTGTGACAGAGAATACAAAAGTAAAACAAGATGAAACGACAAAATCTGTTTTAAAATATACGGCTATTGAACAATTACCGAACAACCAGCTAGGTGCCGTTAAAATGCTCGCTATTACTTTAGACGATATTAATAATTTGAAATTGAAAAATGGGAACGGCATTCATCAGGACAACAGTGATGTTTTGAGTACATGTGAAAATAGCTCCATCGAAATGGATATAAGAAATTGCAAATTACAAAGAATGCCTAAAGGACATGTCTCTCCTAAAGTGATTGATCAAATTAAAACAAAGGATTTTCAGAAAGATAATGAAGATATTAATATTCAATCGGTTGCCAACGATTCTTCTCCCAAATTGGACAATAGGGAACATTGCATAGTGCAAAGTAACAATATACAATCTCAAACCGTCATAAATGTTGCAGAAAATCAATCTAGTAATGAAAATCATGTTGATGTTTGTATTGCCAAAACCAAATTCAGTGTTAATTCGCCACAAATAAGTCAACGGACATCAATAGAAAATATTAAGAAATTAAAAGGTATACGTGGGAAGCCTAAAAAGAAAAAATGTGTTATCCGTAATTGTATTCTTCATAGTTACATGGGTAATCTTTATCGGAGATTATATTACTCTAAAAAAAGTCTTTCACCTCACCTGCAAACCGTCTGTACTGAAGTGCCTATTTCAAAAATTAAAAAAATTGTTCGCTTTGAACAGCAAAAACAAAAACAATGTTCTGAAATTAGGAAGCCGCAACAAATTTCATTAGGAACTGAAGAAATTAATCCTTTACCTTTGCGAAGAAGTAGACGCGGCAAATCTATGTTTGTGGATAATAGTAGTACTGAATCTTACGTTCCTACGCCAATTTCTAAACCCTCAGAACAAAAACTGCCTCTTACAAAAAAGCAACTAATATTTTCTAAGTTGTTATTGGACGAAGAAAGAATAACACAACCTAAAACAGACAAAGTGATTGCAAAGGAACCAGTTGTTCTTGTTAATGATGTGAGCTTAAGTGGTTATAATTTGTCCTCTGTATCACAAAATAATAAAAATATCAAAGAACTTGAATCATCTACTGTTCATACTTTACGTCAAACTAAAAGATCGAAAAGAAAGAAATCTCCTCAATCAAAGCGAAAATACAAAAAATTGAAATTTGTTGAAGATACAGAAGATACACTGTCTACATCACTTGTCACTAATATCAAAGATCCTAATAGTAATGGGATTCCTAAAGGTAAAATGAACATTCAATTAAGTCAAGAAAATGAATCTTTTATATTACTTAAGGACGTATCTGCTCCTCTACTCAAAGACAGAAATAAAAACAATGTGGAATCTGGTAATAATAGTAATAGTGAGATTGAATCAACTTTTACCGAAAAAAGGAAACCTTGCACGCTTACTAGTGCTGATAAAAATCACAATACAGAATGTAAAAAATCAAAAGTGAATAATGATACTGGATCCGAAACTAAAAAGCTTGAAGACGTTAAACAGAATGCAGTGGAAACTTGCAGGAAAATTAAACCCCGTAATAATGAAGTCGTTACAAAAAATACACCTTGCTACAACAGTCATACTGCAGCGAGGCGAACTCGATCAAAGTCTGTTGTTGTTAAGTCTAGTACACCTCTGTATGATCCTTATGATATAGATTTAGAGGATATGGCTGAGAAAGATGATAGTTTTGGGAGATTACTAACGTCAAGTAAAGCTTTTAGCAAGCTGAGTTTTACTAGAGATCAAGAAGTTAAGAAAATAAATAAAAACGAACCGTCTACTAGTGGTAACGCCTGTATTAATACAGATCCAAATACTGAGAAAAATAAAGATTTGACACCAATAAAAGAGTTAAGAGTAAAAGTAAAATGTACTTATTCAAAAGAAGATGTAAGTGATTCAGATGATTCTTCTAAAAGTGATATACCATTACAAAAATATGTCGACGAAAAGGAAAAGAAAAAATCGAGACTGAATAGTACCGCTGATACTATTAGTTCGGCACAAGAGAACACTAAGTCAGGTAAGAAACATAAATCAAAAAAGAAAAAAGATACACAGACTGTTACGAACACTACCAAAGAACAACAAAATAGAGATGAACAGTTTATGGAAAGTTTTGGGTTTTTCTCTCATAGAAAACCTAGAAAATCGAATTTAATTGCCGCTAAAAAGATTTCGGAAACTTTCAACGCCATTGAAGCTGATGACACGAATGATGACGAAAAAGTCCCAATAACCAACAAACAGGAACCTGACACGAAAAAGCCTAAGGAAGACAAAAGAACTGCTAATCCCGCACAATCAGTAACAAAAACACCTGCGAAGCGAGGTCGTAAAAAAGCAATAGTTATGAAACCCGCTATTAAATTTTGCGTGATTTGTAATAAAGAGTTCAAACGTCCAGATAACTATTTGAGACATCAGATTACATTACTACACATTTCCAAGTTGTCAGAAATTGAAATGAAAGTTAAAACAACTCCCGTATTCGAAGAGCCGAATTACCTTATACCTTATAAACAACAGCTTGATCGCCTTAAAATGATAAGTGTATCGAAAAAAAAGAAAAATGTCAAACCTACTTCGAAAGCATCTTTGCCAACGTTAGGCGAAATACTGGCTAAAGTTAATAAAACAATAAGGAATCAACACTCAGTGCGTCGCAATCTAAGCCGCGATGAAGCACTGTTTATTGATTGCTGCGAGTTATTAAAAGAATCTCATAAACCAGACGCTTCCAATAATACTGAACAGGTTACAACAATAATAACTACTACTACTACTACTACTACTACTACTACTACTACTACAGAAACACAAGACCATATTGGTGAGGGTACAACAGCGCCTAGTAATGCAGAACAAGTTTCAATATCCATTAATAACGACGAAACTTTGGCACCCCAAAGTAATGAACAAGTAACATTATTAAACGAGGTAAACACCGTATTGACAGACCAGGTCGAAGTGTTACAAAGTGTAAGTGAGAATGTCACGAACAGTGACGAATATGAGTTAAGAAGCGATGGTGATGTAGATTCAATTACAGCGAAAAATATACTCGAAAGTGAAGAAGTACGAAACTTGGAAAATGATTTGCTATCAGGTTTAAAGGAAGCAGCAGCACAATCCCTCGCACACGCATCTAGTAATTTTGTTCTTCCACAAACTTTAAGTGCGATTGAATCAGATGGAACTGAGAAAATTCAGTCTGCATCAAGCTCTATTCTTGCTAATAAAAATTGCGAATACATCAAGAGCCCTGAAGTAATATCAGAACCACCTAAAAAAGTTTCTAAACCTAGAAAGAAACAAGAAATTAAGGACAGTATATATCCGAGTATAACTGATAACATAAATATATTTGAAGACAAATTTGACAAAATTAAAAGAAAATGCCGGTCAAAAGCTGCAGCTGCTAAACATGTTCCACCTATTGTAGAACCCATTACAAGGTATAATTTATATTTATTTTTATTTTTATGTCTTTTTAAAGAACATTTTATCTTAAAAGTTAAAATAGATGTATTGATTTAAAAATTGTAGTATGTACCAGGAGATAATCTTTTTGACGATTCACTTGCTTTCTTGAGCGATTATAATATATTCGATTATTAAAGTGAGAAGAATGTCGTTGCAATTTTGAGTTATTGTATTAACAAAATTATATTTTATAAATAAACTTTGAACTTAAATATCTTATTATCTTACGTACTATTATGTTTTTACTACTTTTAATTCACATCTATTGCACTTTAATGAAATCGAGTATGAACGATGCAATTTTTTTTAAGTGCACATTTTGCGTTTAAATCTTATTCGATAAAATATTTTTCGTCCTATCTCTATAAGCCTGTCATTATTATATAAGCCCTAAAAATTGGAAATCAGGAAGTTTTCAACAAAATAGTGATTTGGCGACCTTTGTCCGACCGAAGGAATTCTTGTTTTAAATTATTTAATAAAGTTATCTTACATGGTCCATATAATTATTTTTAGATTTCGCAAGCCAATCTTATTTCGGTTGTTGTGTGTTCTTTAATTTATGTATTGTTGAGCTTGACTCATTACATTAATTAGCACTATTATTAATCCATAGAGTGTAAGTGATTCTTCAAAGACCCTAACTACGGCGAATTTATCTAGTATTTAGCGGTAAAACTTAAAATGTATATTTTAGGTTTTATCTTAACTAGTTGTGGTAAAATGATAATAAAAACAAATCCCAACAGTTTTTGGTCTTTGTTTATTTTGCGCATTTGCTATCATTCATTCCATTAAATCATAAGATTTACTTTTTTAAACACAAGGTAAAATTAAACAAACATTTTACATACAGCAATATACTACTTGATCACTAAGATATTTCTTATAATAAATAATATTTTAATAGAGTTATTGTAATTTTATTCATTCATTAGTTTTGACATATGTTAAGAATATTAGATTTTATCAATAATCACCACAAGAAATGTCTTTTCTTTGTTACAGTCAAAAGGGAAGAAAAAAATCAGTAAACAAAAAAGGAAGAACATATTCCAAAAAGGATAACTATAGTGCAATACCGACAAAAGGAGCGTTAAAGGGATTTGATGGATTAAAAGTATCCGTGCCAAATTCAGATATTAACGTGTCTACTATTAGTTCTCCGTCAGAACAAACAACGAAAGGAAAAAAGATTTCCAGGAACCAGAAAGATAGAGTAGAAGTCGAACCTCAAACAAAACCTAATCAAGATCATAGAGTGAAAACTACACAAAGTCAGAAAATTGACGTGTATGAATTTATGGACAGTGAGGACGCCGAGGTGTTCGATTTTCGCCCATCAACCCTAATGGAGAGATTTAAAAATGTTGGTAACAGGGATATGCCAAGTACCTCTAAATTAGATCCGGCGACTGACGAAATGCAGTTTTCGTGTGAGAGTGGCTCCGATGGAGATGACTTTGTGTACGATGATTACGTTTGCAGCGACGATGAGACTGAAAACAGCATAATGTCATGCGAGTTAGGAAACAGCACTACAGGAATTGAAACTAAGACTAAAAGTATTTCACCTCTAAAAAGAAAAGATGCAACTGAGAAAAGTGCTGTTATGGGTAAAATATTTAAACATAACGCCGTCCGCACAGAAAGAAAAGATGTTGATAGTGGTGACAATGCTAGACCACAAGCCAATTTAGATCAATTATTTGATAGTCTGCTTGTTGATGAGCCTGGTACACCGTCAGTAAGCACTCAATTACCAAAGAAAGATTCAAGTGAACGTGAACCTACATCTTCGAAGAGACATGTATCAAAATCTTCTAAAAGACATGAGTCCTCTAAACGACATGATTCTTCTAAAAAGCATGAAACGTCTAAGAAACATGACACTTCTCAAAAACATGATTCTTCACATGAATCTTCTAAGAAACACGAATCTTCTAGGAAACGCGATTCTTCCAAGATCGAGGAATATTCTAAAAAACATAGGACTTCTGGCAAACATGATTCTTCGAAGAGACACGAGTCTTCTAAAAAACACGAATCTTCTAAAAGACACAAATCTTCTACGAGACGTGAATCTTCTAAAACACACGAATCTATAAAAAGACACGAATCTTCTAAAAAACACGGTCATTCTAAGAAACATGAATCTTCTAACAAGCGTGAATATTCTAAAACACACGATGCACTGGATAAACGCAAAACTTATAAGGAATATGAAGCTACGTCTCATAGGAAACCACAATCTGTATCAGATTATGAAGAAGTATTTCCTCGAAAATATGAAGATGAATCGTCTAGCAAGCACGGTGTAAAGAGGTCGAAACAACATTCTGGAAAAGATTATCCCTCTACGTCTTACGACACTACAAATATCGATGTTTCATATAATGATCGAAATGTTAATGCTGATAATTTAATTTGTAAGCCTTCAACCTCGAAGGATTACAATTATGAGGTAGTTCAAGAAACAGTTCAATCATCGCCCAGAAAACACACTTCTCATAGATATACCTCTAAGTCCTCTTCAGATGAATATCATTCTTCAACCCCTAAAAAATCTAGGTTAGGAGGTCATCGTTCTAGTAAGGAAAGTTTTTATCCATCCACAAACATCTATTTAAACGTCAGGTCAGAGAGGCAATCACGAGAAATGACATCATGTAACCGTGATTCAATCGTCGTACACAACAAAGATAGCGGACCTGCAGACCTTTACATTAATCATTTTCGAAAATATGCAAGAGACAGATCGATAACACCTGATATAGAAGAAGATAATGGCTCTAATTCAGATACCCTGGATGAAGCAACATCTGATGATGCAGGAGTTGCCCGACGAAGGGCACGTAGGAAATGTACAGTCGGTAAACAAAATATATTAGCAGAGACATGGAGCTCAGAATCAGAGCCCGAAAGTGGACCACACCGTGCGAATAGTACCGAATCCAAGACATCCGGAGGTCGAAAAAAAGGAAAGAAGAAGAGAGAGGGGCCATATGGAAGCCGCAGAGGTGTAAGCCGTCAGATGCCTATTTTGAGGCAAGACTTGGAAAACAGAGTAGCACTGTTCAAACGCACCACAACCAGTTCTGGCGGCGGAGGTATCCAAGGAAGTAGTAGCGGCGCAGGCCCAAGTTCCGCGGCTAGCTCATCCGGTCTCTTCCCTTCTTCGTACAGTTCTGGAGGTTCCGCGGGACCGTCTGGGCTGCATCGTTCCCATCACTCGCGTTCCTCAGGTTCCAGCTCATGGTCGTCGGAAACAAACGATGAGCATCATCAACAGCACGGATGGATTGTAGGCGTCAGCCATAAAAAACTAGTAACAATGTTGGCACACGCTAAAGGACGTAAGCGCAACCATGATGATAAGCGTGATTATGTTGAATAAGGATTTTAGATTTCTATGGTTATCTTGTAAATATGTTGTACATAAATGCCCTAGTTCTTTATTAATGTCAATATGACATTTTGACCAGATAACGCTAAAGTTTAATTGATTTGAGTTTTGTAAATACTGTATATCATTTATAGAATATTTAGTTAAATTTTAACTGAGCTTTTAATACTGTAAGAGTCGAATTTATTTAAATAATTGTTAAACGGCCTCTTCCAGTATTAAGGCCCAATTTTTAGCGGAAACCTTTTTAATTGAAATTAATTCTCTTGTTTTAAATTTTGCATCTTCGTGGGATGGAGCATTTTTATGACATATGTAACTTCGATTCAATATTTGAACTATAGATATATTAGTAAATTAGTTTTAGTCTCAAGAATTATTATTGGAACACTTTTGAATTGAAGTAATGATTGCATACCCCCCGCCGACAGTAATTTTCCAATATTGATGTATTTTATTAATATACTAGTAGTAAGGTCGGAGCATCCAGTCATAAGCATTTATAACAATTTACAAAGAATAAATAATGTAGTTTAAAGTAAAACAAGCCGTAGTAATTCCTTAAACTGTAACGCTGACTTGGTACTAAATGGAAATATTAATATGTCGTAATGTTAGGCGTGTCTGTCCTAAATGCCCCTACCCTATCTATATATGTAATAAATTATATTAAATAAAATGAAAAATCAGAAATTGTGTTTGATATATAAGTTTTGTATATTTTACCTATCACAATGTAACTAAGTGATAATCATAATCTATGAATCAAATTCTAATTTAATATTGTGACCTTGAGAATATATATCCATTGTAGTACGACTTTTCTATAGATTATATTAGGTTCTATGTGACTCGTAGGGGCTAATAAAATGGTCCGGGTAAATTGTAATTTTAAATTATCGATTCGTTAATTATTTTTGTACAAAACATATTTCGCTTTGTCAATCTACGAGAAATGTCAAGAGTTGTTATTTTCTAGTCCGTTATCAAAAAACGATATCAGCCTCAGAGTTATATAAATATTATATTTTGTTCTTTTAGCATAAAGTTGAAGTAAAATGGTTGAATGATGAATGTGAGGTAATATTTACCCTAAGTCGATTGTTGTGACATTTATTAATGCAATATCTGTTTTCCCTGTCATTTACATGTGTTATAGTTTAACAGCCTAACAAATAAACGCGGCACAAAATTAAACTTAGAAATACACTGAATATAAGCAAAATTTATATTATTAGTACTTATACTCAGTTCATTCCTAAGTTTAACTTTATACTGCGTTTATTTGTAAGGCTGTAAATATTTAAGGATGATGAGTTAACAACTCGGTATGGTTGATTGAGCGAACACGGGTATGAATCTTATCGATTCTGACTTTGATAGAAGTTGGAGTCGATAGGTTAACAGTAAACTTTATCAAACTTTAAAAGATACTTTTTTATTCCTTTCTGCTCTTAATTTAAACATGATTTCTAAAGTAGAAAATATAGATAATTAAAAAAGAAATTTAATTACGTTCTGTAAATTTTATGTTTAAATTAGATTTCGATAGTTCAGTTATTTGCTAATGTAACTCTAAGTTACGTTACTATTATACCCGTATTGATTACATCAGTTACTATGTTAAAATTTAACTCGACACTTCATATCACTTGTTTAACTAATCATCCTTAATTAGACAAACTATAATACAAGTGTCAAAGAAACCTACAGTTGAAAGACAAAGTGTGAGTTTGTATATCCCCGAGTTTCCACTGTCGACTCATTTGTAAAAACATGTTGCCACACCACTCATTTTCTTTTAAAATTTAACAGATCGATCTTTATAGTATAAATTTGGGGTGTACGTAACATCGAAATAACAGTTCGCAAAGACGATGTATTTGCGTTAATAACGAAATTGACGGTTAGATTGCTCGTGGATATGTTGTAAGCTAATATTTTAATTCAATGCCGACAAAGTCGCGGGCGACAGATAGTATATTAAAACAGGTGTTTTGGCAATAGAAACTCACGGTCTATAGGTTTGAAAATCAATCCAAATAAAATATCACGTGCTGAGGGGTATAAAGGCAAATACACTTCAGTCCAATGTTTTTATATTTTAAACCTGGTATAGCAAATTGTTGCTTGTTTAATGCTACATTGGTATGCCTAGTGTAAAAAAATTGGACTGAAGTGTACTTGTTATACTCCTCACTATATTTCACACAAAATAACTATTGCATTTGATATTGTATAATATTTCAAATAAGAGTTCAGTTCACAATATGCAGTCTGTTCTATAATAATTACTGTGACTATAACCAGATAAAGTTTATAAATGGTCGATGATAGATAATGTAGTAAAAATATCCAGATGTGGTAAATAAGGTATGCAAGGAAATTGTTTTTGAAGGAATAAGAATGGCTGTGTTATCCTGCAATAAAAGTGAGTACTCTTCGTAGCAGGATCATGTGCAATCTATAAACATTGCAATTATTTATAAAAGTGTACTGAGAGTGTTAGATAATGGATATATTAATAATAGCAAAATCATTCGAAGTAGTGTTTGAAATGAAGTCCCTTCTTGAGTAACAGGTTCATCATAAAGTGCTTGTGTGTTTGTAGAAAAGAGCTAAAGACCGAAGAGTAACCGGATCTTTTGAACGCTATGTATGTTATATGTATTAAATATGACTATTTTCCTTTTAATAATGTTAAAGTAATTATCACAGATAATTAAGGTGATCACCATAGTAAAAGCGACTTTTGTGGTGTTCTAGAAAGGAATAATAAAACTAGGCATTCCTTTAAATGTAAAGTTTATAATTCTTATACTATAATTATCTTGTATTAGTAATTGTAGGTGATTTGTTTCTCAATTTAGCTCTAACGAAGATCACCACACCAACAACAACGACCACGCAGCACAAAGCAATTACAATGGGTAGCAGAATGTTAACTAAGTTTAGCGGCATAAGCATTCGATCTTTCAGCTGATTCACGAATTCTTCTGGCAATAGAACACTCTGAAATGTAAAATATCAATGTTTTACGACAAATAAATATATTAAAGTACATAAAAACTTTTAATTCTATACCCATTCACATAAGTACAGTTTTTAAATATTCTCTGAAATTGCCAAATAATTTATGAATTGCAATCTTACAGTTCATTATAAAATATGCGAAAGTAAAAGTCTTCATCACTGAGCTAAATAAGTAGAAGGCGTTAAATCGCAAATTCGATATCGCTTACAAAATTAAAAAAAAATATACTTCTGTTGAATTCTTTTCCTATCAACTCAGAATTCTTGCTATGTCTCCGTTTTTAATTACTTACGACGAAAGTTTTAGAACAAGATATAATTCAATGATATGGTGTTTTAAGTAGTCCCGTAAAAATCATAATTATAAAAAGAGTACATTGAGGAACTAATGTTACTTTCTAAAGTGGTATGTTTGAAAAATTGCTCTTAGTAAACTGTAAGGCAACGAATGTATTTAAATAAATATAGACTCACCTCTTGCAGCCACACGATAGGTGTCAATGTGTTGTTAAAATTTGCTGTAGCGGTCACTGAAGTAATTGGACGTAGAAAAATATTAAATTGAGCTCTTTTTGCCCCCCTTAAAACCGTTCCTGTGTTCTGAAAAAGAATAAAATTTTACACTATAATCGTTAGTTTTCATTTCTACTGCTAAAACACTCTTACTAATAATTCACTTGTTACCCTTCATACCTTATCTACATGCCTTTTCTTAGTTTTCTGGGGGTTATTTGTCAGATATAACAAAAATCGTTTTTCTGTTTAATATAAAGTAAAATAATCAATCAATAATTTAAAAATCAAATACAACTACTACGTCATATAATATACTACCTTTCATCAGAGACTCCGTCCGTGTGGAATTACAAAAAAAAAAACAAAAGTGATTAGCCTATGTGTTCTTCCAGACTATCCTCTACATCT
>DVQG01000130.1:0-19383 GCA_018231605.1 Papilio ambrax
AACCCATCCCTACTAAATTTGAAGTACAGTGTCAAACTAATCTAAATTATTTAGACAAACTATAATTATAGATTACAAATGTTATATCGTGATCAATATACTCAATACAATATTTATAATGTCTATGCATTTGGATTTAATACCATGTCATTCACTGAAAAGTGTATGAATTTTTCTTGTATCGATTTTCCAGACAAAGAAACGTCGAAGTAGAATCTAAGTATATGTAATAATTAATGTTTAATTTTGTGTTTACTCGTTAATTTACTGTATCCTATTTTAATGCTTGAATATTTAAAATTAAAGTGTTATGTTGAAATCAAAGTTTTATTTATTGCAACACTCGCAAGAAAAATTACAAAATAAAATTCAAACAGAAAAGAGCATTTCTTCGCCAACGTACATCAAACAAAAATAAATCAATTAGTATAACTGGTTATAAGAGGGTCGTGTTCAACATTTTCCTTTACTCGTTGTACTTTGTCGACATCCCTGGGGGCGGTGGGGTCGGTGGGGGCGGTGGGGGCGGTGGGGTCAGTGAGGGCGTTGGGGGCGCTGGGGGGATTGTCGATAGTTCGGAATGTATCGATGAATTCGGGCGCGCGCTCGCGCAGTATCTCGCGCGTGAGTTCGTTGATCTTAAAGGCGAGGTGCATATCGCAGGCCAAGTCGCTCTCCTCGCAGCGCCGGCAGTCCTTGAAATACTGCGCTGACACACCGCTCAGCTCTGGAGCCGTCGCGCAGTACAAGATCGTGCTCGCCGCTTGCCGCTGCTCATACAATATACATCAAAATCACATTTTATCATGAATAATTTGGAACCTAGTGAATAAAAAGACATTTAGACTTACAATGGTTTTTGAGAATGGCAACATCGTGGTGTAAAGAGCTTCGTAAACCCACCAATTGCGACATAACCGCGTCTTGATGAAAGACCCGGGATGCGCACAAAAAACAGTTTTTTCTGTATTTAACCACCGATAACCCAAATAATGCATTGCCAAAATTGAACATAATTTTGAAATGTTGTACGCTCTGATAGATGTATACTCTTCCTTTGGAATCGAAAGATGTTCCAAACTTGGCGCCGTTATCTTTGCCATGTTCCAATTTATGTTTCTGTAAATATTAAAATAATCATTATGATTTTGTTTTAAATTTACACGTAAATATAATACAATGTATAATACCTGTGTGATTCAGAAGACGTAAAAACAACGCGAGCGTTAGGAGCAAGGATCTTTTCGATGTTCATCAGTAAGTAATATTGACTAAGATAATTCACTTGGAATGCAGTTTCTAAGCCGTCTTCAGTGATGGTCCAAGGAATCCCAAACACAGCAGCATTCAATATGACAATATCAATTTTTCTGGGGGAAAAATGAACACAATCAATGTTTTTTAACTACTTATTTGATTGTAGGTTTAATTTTTTTTATAAAGCATCAATTAATTACTTATGATCTTTCTGGAGATTGTCAGATAAGTTTTTAACAGAAGCGAGTGAAGTGAGATTGACTTTGTGGATACTTATTTGATTTGCCTTTTCATAGGGGACACTTTTTACGGCAATATTTGCAGCGTAAGTGTTTCGACATGCCATCAAAACTTTACACCCCCGCGCAATCAAACATTTAGTCACTTCTAGACCGATCCCACTATTTGCTCCAGTTATTAGACATGTTTTATCTGCCAAATTAACATCTCTTGTTACCTAAAACATAAATAATACCGTAATAAGAAATTACTGATAACCGGAATTGCTGCCAAAAACAATAATTTTTAGTCTTTTAGCATTACACATATTCAAATATACTGGATTTTTATTCCATATACATATAAAGATATTGTACCATAAACTACCTCGTCAGCAGTTGGTCCATGTATCCTTGCGAACTCTACATTTCTTTGTATAAATTTCAAGGCATTTTCCACAACCTCGTTTCTCCATATTGGTATGTTGGTGACATGTCTTGTATGTACCTGACTTATTATAGTAACCTTTCTGTAAAACGAATTAACTCTATACTTTCTGTTAGGATTATGGGCAACGTGCAAAGCGAGCGGATGAATTTGCTAAACTGAAGCAAAGTCCACGACATAATCAACACACGTACTTTGCAACAATTTCATAATTTAAGATACTACAAAATTATTAGTACACTTAACATTAGGACCTAACTCTTTAATTACCATTTATACTATGAATTACGAAAATAAACCTATAACTGCCTATAACAGTTATTTCGAGAGGGGATATAAGAAGAACATATCTCTATCACCGTGAAAAAAGTGATGCAAGTTACCTTTACCTGGAAATATTAGCGAAGATCATTTCTTAAATTACATGAATTATCAGATTACAATTTAAATATAACTAAGATGTTGACTAATTCGATTTGCTTTTAATTCAAATTGTCGTTGGCATTAAATTGTATTTAAATACTTCACAAATACAACCTCTTAACTCACCGATTGCCAGTGAACTTTTTAGCGCGAACTAACTAAACGCTAATTTATAAAAGTACTATTGGAATTAATTTTTGAATTGTGTTTCTTGCATGTAGCGATTACATATAAAAGACGGACGATATTTTTTGATCGATCCATTGGCAAAAAGTCACGAATCCTAACCAGGAACCATAAAAGTACTTAAATAAAATGTCACATGTCAAAATTACTGTGCTCTTTGGATGTCAGTGTCAAAACTTGCATGATTAATGTTATGTCACTGTCAATCCGAGTAAACAATGAGGGAAGTGTATGTTTATATGTTTTAGATTCTTGGAATATTATTATTTTAATAAATCCACTAATTACGTTGATTAAAACTGACTAAACACATTTTAAATGGTATTCAAAATATAAAAGTAGGCGCAAGTAAGCATTTCAACGATGGACAAACGGGGAAAGCGGCACCATTCCTCATCTGATTCTGATAGCGCAGAAGAACAGCGGAAAAAGGATATAAAAGAACGAGATGAGTTCGCAAAAAGATTAAAGAAACGTGATGAAGAAAAGGTAAAAAAGGTAACAGAGTCCACAAGTAAACGCTCTTATGAAGAAGCAGCTAAGCGCCTTAAATTGGAAGCAGATGACAGGAACAAAATTCTACCAAAACTGAGAGTTCAATCTCGGCGCAAGTATTTAGAGAAAAGAAAAGAAGACAAAGTACTAGAATTGGAGGCAGATATAGCTGATGATGAATATCTGTTTGATGAAAGTGTGTAAGTATTATACCATTAGTCAGATCTTGACAAATGTTAAAAAAATACCTTGTCTTTTTTATTTAAAACTATCATTGTCGAATTGTTTTAATTAGATCTTGTTATTAAATTTCAGGTTAACAGAAAAGGAAAAGAAAGAAAGAGAACATAAGAAAACAATATTACAATTAGCTAAAGAGCATGAGAAAGCTAGAGAATTGGAAAATGTGCAAAGATATCATATGCCTAGGGATTTGGGTAAAGGTGAAAAAGGTTTGTAGGAATAAATTACTATTCTGATTTACAACTGATATGATTTAGTTAGTTTATTTAACAGGTAAACAAATTATAAGTCTGTTACAGGTGAGTATATTGAAGTTGATGAAAATGAAAAACTACCACATTCAGAACAACGTAAGTGGGAACAAGAACAAATAAAATCAGCATTCTTTAAATTTGGAGCAAAAGATGCAAAAGCAAAAGATGAATATGAACTCTTGCTCGATGAACAAATTGATTTTATTCAAGCCCTTCAATTGGAAGGCAATAAAGAGAAAAAGGAAGATGAAGAGAAATCCGAATATCAAAAGATACGAATGACAATTGAAGAAACTAAGAAATCTCTTCCAGTTTATCCTTTTAGAGAGTCTTTGATTGAAGCCATAAGAAATTATCAAATACTAATTGTAGAAGGTGAAACAGGATCAGGTAAAACAACCCAGATTCCACAATACTTACATGAAGCTGGATTTACAAAAGATGGAAAAAAAATTGGATGTACACAACCAAGAAGAGTTGCTGCAATGTCAGTAGCAGCTAGAGTTGCTCAAGAAATGAATGTTAAACTGGGAAATGAAGTTGGTTACAGCATTCGGTTTGAAGATTGTACATCTGACAGAACTGTTATTAAATATATGACAGATGGAACACTACATAGAGAGTTTCTCTCAGAGCCAGACTTGGCATCTTACAGTGTTATGATTATTGATGAAGCTCATGAGCGTACTTTGCATACCGACATTCTATTTGGTTTGGTAAAAGACATCACTAGGTTTAGACCTGACTTAAAATTACTTATATCAAGTGCCACATTAGATGCGGAGAAATTTTCAAACTTTTTTGATGAGGCTCCAATCTTTCGTATACCAGGTAGAAGGTTTCCAGTTGATATTTACTACACTAAAGCTCCAGAAGCTGATTATGTAGATGCATGTGTGGTGTCTGTTCTGCAAATACATGCCACTCAGCCATTAGGAGACGTACTTGTCTTTCTAACAGGTCAAGAAGAAATTGAAACATGTGTAGAGATGTTACAGGACAGAACTAAGAGATTAGGAAAGAAGATTAAGGAACTGTTAATATTACCAGTATATGCAAATCTACCAAGTGATATGCAAGCAAAAATCTTTGAACCAACCCCAGAGGGAGCCAGAAAAGTTGTGTTAGCAACGAATATAGCTGAAACATCACTTACGATTGACAATATTATATATGTAATTGACCCAGGATTTGCAAAACAGAACAATTTTAACTCCAAAACTGGAATGGAGAGTTTAATGGTTGTTCCAATATCTAAAGCATCAGCTAATCAAAGAGCTGGTAGGGCAGGAAGAGTGGCGCCAGGAAAATGCTTTAGACTGTATACTGCATGGGCATATAAGTATGAACTAGAAGATAATACCGTTCCAGAAATACAGAGGATTAATTTAGGAAATGCTGTTCTCACTTTGAAAGCATTAGGAATCAATGATCTTATTCACTTTGATTTCTTAGATCCTCCTCCTCATGAGACTTTAGTTCTAGCTTTGGAACAACTGTATGCCCTTGGAGCACTTAATCACCATGGAGAGTTGACCAAGGCTGGCAGGAGAATGGCTGAGTTTCCAACAGATCCTATGTTGGCTAAAATGCTGTTAGCCAGTGAAAAGTAAGTTTTAATTTTTAATAAGCTATTTCAAAATCACTCTAATTAAAAGTATGCATCAATTCATATCCAATTCACCTTACATTCATTAAAATTATGGATTATAAATATCAAAAATTTTTTTTACAATACTCTATTTTTTCTTTTCAGATATAAATGCTCAGAAGAGATTGTTAGCATTGCTGCTATGTTGTCAGTCAATAGCTCAGTATTTTACCGACCTAAGGATAAAATAATACATGCAGATACAGCTAGAAAGAACTTTTTCCATAGAAATGGAGATCACTTGACACTGATGAATGTGTATAACCAATGGGTAGGCTCTGATTACTCAGTGCAATGGTGTTACGAAAATTTCATACAATACAGATCCATGAAGAGAGCTCGCGATGTCCGAGAACAACTTGTTGGGTTGATGGAAAGAGTAGAGATTGATATGGTATCAAGTATATCTGATGACACAAATATCAGAAAGGCAATCACAGCTGGATATTTTTATCACATTGCAAAATTTTCTAAAGGTGGGCATTACAAAACTGTGAAACATAATCAAGTGAGTATCATTTCATTAAATGTTTTTTATACACATTGAAAAAAATCTTAAGCATATTTTAACTTCCATTTTAAAGGATTCAACTAACCTGAATTACTTTCATTGTTTTACTTTTGCAGACTGTAATGAT
Source organism: Papilio ambrax (assembly GCA_018231605.1). Classification (NCBI taxonomy): domain Eukaryota; kingdom Metazoa; phylum Arthropoda; class Insecta; order Lepidoptera; family Papilionidae; genus Papilio; species Papilio ambrax. The sequence goes on from DVQG01000130.1 coordinate 5,814, forward strand.
TCATCCAAACAGTGCTTTATTTGAAGAGTTACCAAGATGGGTTATTTATCATGAACTAGTTTTTACATCAAAGGAATTCATGAGACAAGTCACTGAAATAGAAAGTAAATGGCTTCTAGAAGTAGCACCACATTATTACAAATCAAATGAGCTGGAGGATTCCACAAATAAAAAAATGCCTAAAACCCTAGGAAAATCTGCAAGTAAATAAAAACTCTGTGATAAAATCTAACTCTTTTAATTTAAGTTAATTATTTTTAATAAATAATATTGCTAAATTTAGTAACATCAACTGTTTTCAAAAGTCAGACACTCTGCCTTTTCTCTCCCAGTCTCCATATCGAGTTGGTTCGGGGCCCCGAGGGCCACCGATTTCTCCAGTATGAGGGTTGGTGTCATTGGGCCACGGTGGCAAAGCATTCTCTTGATTTGCTGGATTAGTAAATGGCTGTTCACCGAGATCGTTGATAGGAGTAGTTTCTCTTAACTTCTTACGAAATTCTGCCATACGTTTAGATTCAGCTTTTGCTGACGCATCTTCTGTATCAACCTTGGAGTCATGGGAATGCTGACATACTTGCATTATCAGAGTTGTCTCATCTGAAAAGAAACAAGATTTATCAGTACTTTTTCTGTTTTTGTTTCAATATTTCTATATTTATATAAGATCCTAAATATAAGAAAATTGGCGGTTACCTCGCAAAAAACGTCTCAATGCTAGTGCCTTAATAGATATCATAGTAAGTAATTAAGAAAAACAGGTATTATTGTTTAAAATCAACTGCGAAATATTTACAATTGCAAAGTTTACAACAATGTCATAAAATGTCAATTCGCCAATGACATTTGATTTAAAATCGTTCCATTTTATCGTTCGATTTATTATATGCCAGTGTGATTAATGTAATGGACAACTTTTTTTATTTTAAGGATTTAAAATTGTTGTTTTTAATTCCTAATAGTTCTTCGATCCATCGACTTGTGAATCGAAGTTGTCAGTTAAAAAAAGTTTTGTCTATTGTTGATGTTCGTCTATGGAAATATCATATGATCAATTTTGTTCACACAAGTTTTCATCTTCCCCTCGATCTTTGCATTCTTGATCGATTAAACTTCTACATACCAAAGGAATTGGAAAGAAGTTTATATCAAAATGAAGGGGTGCATTTTCAATATTGACGCTGGGTATTTAGAGGGGTTGTGTCGCGGTTTCAAGTGCGGGATTCTGAAGCAATCCGATTACTTGAATTTGGTGCAGTGCGAAACATTGGAAGGTAAATTATCGTAATCATTTATTTTCACAAAGTACACCTTACTTACTCTATATTGTAGTATTCCCATAAGGGTATTAAAGGTAGACGTGACTGAAAATCATAATGACGTCTTTAGATTCAAGAAAAATCACAATTTAAAAAAATCATGTGTTCCTTGCAGATTTAAAGCTCCACTTACAGGGAACTGATTATGGTACATTTTTGGCCAATGAACCAAGCCCCTTGTCTGTATCGACTATCGATGACAAGCTTCGTGAAAAACTTGTCATTGAATTTCAACACTTGAGGAACCATTCAGTGGAGCCACTGTCCACATTCTTGGACTTCATTACGTACAGTTACATGATTGACAACATTATACTTTTGATTACTGGTACTCTGCATCAGAGACCTATTTCTGAATTGATCCCCAAATGCCACCCATTGGGATCATTCGAGCAGATGGAAGCTATCCATGTAGCTGCCACACCCGCTGAGCTGTACAATGCTGTGCTGGTGGACACTCCTCTGGCTCCATTCTTTGTAGACTGCATTAGTGAACAAGACCTTGATGAGATGAACATTGAAATTATCCGCAATACTCTCTATAAAGCTTACTTGGAAGCTTTTTATGAATTCTGCAAGCAGATTGGTGGATCTACCGCTGATGTTATGTGTGAAATTTTGGCTGTAAGTAGATTTTTTTAATATAAATCTTAGTGGTGTTAAAATTAATTACATGTATCCTCACTCATTATAAATGAAGTCAAGCAAAGCTTTTGTCTAGTTTATATTGTTGTTTGAGGTACAGAAAAATACTAGTTAGATGTAGTACTTTTATTCTTATTAATCCATTCTTAGCAATATGTTATCAACTAATTTTTTCAGTTTGAAGCTGATCGTCGTGCTATCATCATTACTATCAACTCTTTTGGAACCGAGCTGTCCAAAGATGATCGTGCAAAGTTGTACCCTCGCTGCGGTAAACTGAACCCTGATGGGTTGGCTGCGCTCGCCAGAGCTGATGACTATGAACAAGTGAAAGCTGTTGCTGAATACTATGCTGAGTATGCTGCACTATTTGAAGGTGCTGGCAGCAATGTTGGTGATAAGACATTGGAAGATAAATTCTTTGAACATGAGGTAATTTCAAATTATTCTTTTATTTTACTTAAAAAAGATGTCTTTTGTATGAATATTTTGTGATCAATGTTGAACTACTTTATCTATCAAATTGACATTTAACTTTAGCCTAGTTCTTAACTTTGGTGTTAATTTAACTCATTGCTTGTTAGCCTCTTTGTCTTATAGGAAAATAAATGGCACTATAACTTTATTGTATCAAAGTGAAGGCACATATTTAATATTAATTAAATGATTTATTTGCACATTACTTCAATAGCACAACTTGTTTGTATTCACAAACACATAATCACACAAAATGAATAATCTAGTAAAGTAACAATTAATATTAATTGTAATAATTTTATTTCAGGTAAGCCTAAATGTGCATGCATTTTTGCAACAATTCCACTTTGGAGTTTTCTATTCTTACCTGAAGTTGAAGGAGCAGGAATGCAGGAACATTGTATGGATAAGCGAATGTGTCGCTCAGAAACACCGCGCCAAAATTGATAACTATATTCCCATTTTCTAAACTAAACCTTCATATTCAAGCGACCTTGCAAAGTAAATATGTTGACAATTCCAGTTCAAATTGTTAAATAGAAAAACAGAGCAGAATTTAAACAGTATTTAAGAAATAAATGTAACTAGAATGCATAATGGTCTATAAATGTTGAAAATTGAATTAATCTAAAATTTATTCAAGCATTCCATAGCATACTTATGTGTGCAATATATTAAAGGTGGTTGAAATTTAATAATCAAGTAAGCTAATGCTTCAAATTATTATAGATTCCTTATTTAATAAAATTAATATTTATTTTACTATTGATTCTTTAAATGTCATATTTTAATTAATTTCATTAAGCCCGAATGATACTTTTAATTTATTTTCAAGTTTGTACTGCTATATGTTATGTATTATTATCGAAGAGCAGTAATCATGGTATTTTTGAAAAAGGTTAATTTGCCACTTTCAATTTTGTCTGTAAATTACAAACACCACATTATATTGGAAGAGTTTTATTAATGTTAGCATCGTGCATTATTGTATTAGATAAAATAAAATATGTTAAAACTATTTGTGTTTTATTTGCTTTGCTTTCCCTCATGTCCTTCATTTTCATTACTTGCATTATAAAGTTTGTACTTTTCTCTAATGTCCTGTTATGGTGAAAACAAAAAAATGTGAATGGATAGGGTTTTTGGAGGATTTGCAGTTTCCCTACAAAAGCTCCCCGATATGATCAAAATGATGTAAGGGCAAAACAAAATATGTAAGTATTTTATTGGCTGCTAGACACAACCATACATTTAGAATTTTAGAGTGTGATACAACCAATATTAAGTGAAAAACAAGGACAAGTAACAAAAACATTTAATAGACAATTAACTTGATGTTACTTCTGGTATTACAGATATTCTGTCACATAATTGTGCATTTATGATTTCTGTTATAGGTCCGTTGTATATAAAATACTGCTTAGATTTTATTGTAAATAAATCTTTATGATCTCTCCAAAAACTGTCCTTCAACATGTCATCATGAACATCTACTATTATTGTGGAACATTTGTCTGAATCATCAATATTTATATTCTTTCTCAATAAAAGTGTCCCACGTTTAAATATTTCTAGTTCATTGTTATAATTTATGTTAAACTCTTTGAACAAGATTTCATTTTTATCTGCTGAGACTGTGCCACATAACCGTTTCTCCGCCTGAAACAAAATATAGGATTAAAAAAGAATAACTTTTAACAATAATATTAAGTTACATTATAAAACTTACCTGGGTAGGACTGAGATTTCCTTCTTGAACTAATGTCCAAAATGTAGTATTATATAAATTGTTTATATGAACGTCTGCTTGTCGCCACTTCATGTAGTCTATCAAGGTGTCCTCATTGGGATACAATACTATCCGGCCGTCAAATGAAGGGGGATATAATAATTGTTGGTCGCCTAGAAACTTTTTCCAATAATAAACATATGAAGTTGAAAATTTACTAGTAATTGTAGTCACAAGTTTTGCAGCACGTCTCTTGTACAGATTACATTGCTTTTTAAAAACGAAAGAGTACTCGTCACTTTGACCAAAGCCCATTAACAAATCACTAAAATCTCGCATTACAGTAAAAGCAGCGTAGTTCATTAACTTTAAAGCTCTTAAATCGTTCGGTTTTTTGAAGTTATGATCGTCGGCAAATTTATGAAAACATTTGCCATCGAGTCTCACAACTATCCATGTGTTTGGTAGTAATGTATCATCCAGTTCAAACTTTTTCACGTATTCGAAGGAGCTTTTTGCCATTTTCGAAATACGTAGATATCTTTGAGCTTTAAGAATTTTATCAAATAGAGACTTAGCTTTAATTAACATAAAATCGGGTATTTAAGTTTGTTTATAAGTGAAAAAGTCGGTTCCTTCAAGGTCCCTTTTCCCACTTTGATATCTGTCAAACTGTCAAAATAAGTTACCGCAGATAACATGATCGTGAGAACAGGCAATAAATTATTTTAAAAGCACCACGTTTTTTTCAAATAAGATGTGGTATGAGAAATTAACAAAAAAGCATCACCTAGATTAAATAAAAAATGAATTATTTATCTTTTTATTTACATAGATCAATTTTCCTACACATAACCCAAGATGATTTTAAACAATTAATTTAACACTAAGACAAGCAATTTTTAAAACTTCCCAAATATTTAAAATAAAAACGAATTTATTTACTTCAATAGTTATTTAACAATATATCTTTCACAAGCAATTAGGTATAACCTTATAAATCATAAACACAATTATAACTTCATAATTGTACAAAATAAGAATTACCATGGAATCATTTGATGATTTGTGATAGATACTTAGACTTACATTGTGAGCTTTTACTTTTATGCAAAATATAATTGTGTCTATTGTCTTATTAAAAACCTACATTACAATGATTATACAAAAGTTACATAAATGTACAGATACAATAACGAATTTCATTGAATAAAATAAAATAATTTTCAATAAACTCTGAAATAAATTAGTTTCAAAATAATCTTTTCATATTCAGCATTGATTTACAAGAAATTTCTTAACCTCCTCAGGAGTTCTGCGAACAATTCCTTGAGGTTCCACATAACTGTTAGCTGGGTCATGTATAGCTTTGTATAATTGTTCATAAATTGCAAATATCACTTCAAAAGCTCTTTTCTTGATAACAGATTTGTGATTGTGACTAATGAGCAAGTTAAGTTGTGGTAAAATATACACATCAGATGTTACTAAGAACATATCAAATTTGTTCAAAAATGTTTTAAGTGTGGCTGTGTCCATGCCGGGTATGGCAGAAAGGGGACCACTAATCTTTTCCTGTAAAATTGTGTACATTGGTCCCATATTTAAATTGGCAACAAGAAAACTAGCCTGTTCTGATGTTAGAGTGTCTATTTGTGCCTCCGACTGTGCCTGCAGTCTTTCATTATATTCATCCAAGATAGTATACAATGATAATGTACACTGTATATGATAAATACAGTTCAACATATAAACAGACATATCGGTGGAACTTAAATGGCAAGCTGTTTCATTAATTGCATGCAAAAGTGGATCTAATATATGAGTTGTTATTATTCTCTTGTCAGTTTTAATAGCATTGTTTGACAAATTCATTATATCTCTAAGGAAACTAATCAAATCAGTTACAACTACAGATGGATTTAAATCTAGAGGAGGTGCTTTTACACCATGACTCAATTCTTTTTGTACTCTGTTATCTAGAGTTACCAGAAACATGTCTTGGCTTTTTTTTATTAATTCATCAAATGTGTCTATCAAGTGTCCTTTAGTTATTATAGATTGTATGATATTCTTATAGTAAAACATTAAATTTGTAATTGACCATAAAACTAGTGCATCCTTATCTGGTGTTAATATAAGTTCAGCTCTGACTTTGAGCAAAGGGCATAAAGCTTCCATGATGTTAGTCAATGCATATGTGATTTTCTCATCTTTATCAGGCATTGTACAATATTTAAATAATGTACAAAGATTATCTTTTTCAACAGGTATTATCTGATATACCCATGCTAATATATCTCCAATATATCTTGTTGTTTCATTTGCATAGAACTCTAAGGGTTTTGAGTTGTTGTTACCTTTAGTAAGGACATCAATAAACAACTGCACAACAGTTGCCTTTCTAGCATTACAATATTCATCAATTATATTAGAAAAAAGAACCTGCCTGTTTTCAAATTTACCCAATGCTTTAGGTACTAAAGCATTATTTGGTGAATCAACCAACAGACATGCTCCAATGGTCCAGTGATATAATTTTTCAATTGCTACTTCTTGTTGAAGACCAATCATCTCCATTATTTCAAAAGCAGGTGTTTGATACCAATGTTTTACCAGAATTTTGCAATTTTCATATAGCTTTTCTATCTGTGACATGGTATTGAAGAAATCAAGGGTAAGAGGTGTAACATTATAAAGTATTTTAATTTGTTCTGGTGCTATTTGAAATTCCTTGACAAATGCATCAACCCACAAGAGTTTCTTTTTGGTTTTCTTCCTTTCTTCTTTTAATTTTGTAGTTTGCGTAATTATATGATGAGTTTTAGTTTTAGACTCTTGAAGTCTATTAGACATATCAGACACAGCGACATCCAAAGAAGAAATTGCATTTAACAAGCTTTGTAGCTTATCCTTAACTTTATTGTATTCGACAAGGACTGCTTTATTAATTAACAAGTCCCTTTTTTCTATCTCATTAACCAGAATTCTTCTCGTATACGCTGAGTTAGCAGAGCACAAACCTGACACTGTGTATAAAGCTTCACTATCATCAGTTATTAGGTGACTATCGAATATTTTATTTATTTTCTGTCTAATCGGATTGTTATAAAACGAATCCATGTTTTCACACTTTTGTCAACTTTTCCAAGTAAAATTACTAGGCAGTAATGCAAAGCTGAAGAAAACCTAATAACTTAACAAATCAGTAACTGTAACACAGAAAAAAATAAAATATATTCCTGAAAAAGTTATATCCTTATTAATTTGACAGTTGGCATTGCAAATATACTCAAAGAGTAAAATAAGACTAAAATATAGAATTTGATGAACTCGAACGGTAGTCCATTTAAGTTTAACAAAAACTGGTCATCAGAGTCATTTGGATCTTGATAAAAAGTGGCTTGCTACAAAAAAGGACCCTTTTCAATTCTAATGTAGATGTAATTAATAATAAGCTATTGGTAAGTAATTTGTAAAAATAGTTTGGTAGTTGATCAATCTTCTGACGTAAGTACTCTTTGGCATAAGTAAGTCAAATAAATTTGACTTTGACATTTTCTATTTATTTCAAATAACCTTAAACTTATTCAAAAATATTTTTTTCTGAAATATTTATTTTTGAATTGGGGCCATGGGTTCTCGACAAATAACAGAAAAATCCTTGTCAATTATAAGATCGTTGCCCCGAATTTCTATCGGTAACATACGCGATAACCCTGGTTCAAAAGTCACAGTAAGTACTATTTCTCCAGTATGATTTTAGTTTTTCACCCATATCCTTTCTCTTATACTTAATTTATTGCACTTTTACTAAGCAGATCCATAAGTGTATTGTAGTAGAAATATTTACTGTTTTATTTCCTTAGCAAAAACGAGGCCGTGGTCAACACGGTGGTGATAAACATGGTGCTGGAAATAAAGGATCAGGTCAAAGACAGAATTATATGAGATTGGGATATGAGACGGGAAACAATCCTTTTTATCTACGGATGCCCCAAGAGCCATACTACAAAGGACACCAGTAAGTACCTACACTTCCTTATTGCACAGTCACGAATCAAAAATATGTAAATCATTCACTTAATAAACCAAAAAATGAACAAATTAGGGAATAAAAATGAATTCAAGCAAATAATATTAACCAGTAATATATTAGTATGATGTGGAAGGCAGAGGATCAAATTATGTGCCCTGCTGCTGGCCCGTGTCCAGTAGTGGGCAGACAAAGGTTGATAATTCTTATTTAGAGTAAGTCTTTAAATGAAATTGACTAATGTAAAATTTGTTCAATTTTAGCCATAGAAGAGAATATCCACCACTGTCATTATTACAACTACAGACTTTAATTGACAAAGACAGAATTGATGTGTCAGTTCCTGTTGATATTGCAAGTATTATAAAATCAGGATTATATAAATTTCATCCGGAACAGAAACAGTTTGGTATAAACTTGACAGATGAGGGTGCAGATATATTTGCTGCAAAAATTAACATTGAAGTGCAATGGGCAAGTGAACAAGTGATCGCTGCAATTGAGAGGAATGGTGGAGTTATAACAACTGCATATTATGATCCACATAGTCTATTTCTGTTGAAAAATCCAGTGCAATTCTTCAAAACTGGACAAGCTATTCCAAGGAGGATGATACCACCACCAGATGTCATTGAATATTACACTAGTGCTGAAAACAGAGGTTATTTAGCTGATCCAGAAAAGATATCACAAGAAAGACTAAAATTGGCACAAAAGTATGGATATGAATTGCCACAACTAGAAAATGACTCATTCTATACAATGTTGTGTGAAAGGAAAGATCCTCGACAGATCTTCCATGGCTTAGAACCTGGATGGGTAGTGAATCTGAAGGATAAATGCATTTTAAAACCAACAGATAAAGAATTATTAAGGTTTTACTCATCATAAGTTAAATAAAAGACCCCTTAGTATTACTGATTTGTTTATTGTACCATAGGTGAAATAACATTTAACAACTTGTCATTAAGTAAAAAAATGCAAACCGAAACAATGTTTATTGCTTTTACGTTCAATGCGCAATGTAGTAGTAGTAGTAGGAGTTGCGGTGTCCGAAACTCCATGGCTAGCGCATATTTTTCAATATAAACTTGCAATGTATAAAATTCTGTAAACTTTAAATGCACACTTTCTTGTAACTTACAAGTAATATACGATAAATCATTTCAGAAAAATAGTTTAGTTACTTTCCATCTTTACTACACAATTAATATCTGTAGTGATCTGGTTTGAAAGGACCTTCAGCAGGTACACCAATATATTTGGCCTGCTTTGGTGTTAGTTTAGTGAGTTTCACACCGAGATGGTCCAAATGAAGTGAAGCTACTTCTTCATCTAATTTTTTAGGCAAAGTGTGAACTCCAATGGGATAAGCATTGTGCTTGGTCCACAATTCAATTTGAGCCAAAACTTGATTAGTGAATGAATTGGACATAACAAATGAGGAGTGTCCTGTAGCACAACCCAAGTTGACAAGTCGCCCTGCTGCAAGTACTATAATGTGGTTTCCATTTTCCAATTCATAGCGATCTACTTGAGGCTTAATATTTACTTTCTTGGCATTATTGTCCAACCAAGCAACATCCACTTCACAATCAAAGTGTCCAATGTTACAAACTATTGCATCATCTTTCATTTTTAGGAAATGATCCTTGTAAATAATGTCTATGTTTCCTGTTGTGGTGACAAATATTTGACCTACTTCAGAGGCTTCTTCCATGGTGGTCACTTGGAAGCCTTCCATGGCTGCTTGAAGGGCATTAATTGGGTCTATTTCAGTGACAATTACCCTACCTCCAAAACCTTTAAAAGCTTGTGCACAGCCCTTACCAACATCACCATACCCAGCAACTACACACACTTTTCCTGCAATCATAATATCAGTTGCCCTCTTGATACCATCTAATAGTGACTCCCTGCATCCATATAAGTTATCAAATTTGCTCTTTGTCACTGAATCATTGACATTTATAGCAGGAACTTTCAAATGTCCCTCACGGAACATTTTGTACAAATTGTGTACACCAGTTGTGGTTTCCTCAGAAATGCCTTTGACATTTTCTAAGAGATGTGGATACTTCTTGTGTACCAAGTTAGTCAAGTCACCACCATCATCTAATATCATATTAAGAGGCTGAAAAAAGACAAAATTTTTAAATATGGGCGACTCTTAATGATAAACTATTTTCTCCTTTACAAAAGATCAATTTTTCTAATTATATAGCTACAATAATAAGTATTATACTTTACTGAACATCATAGCATTTTAAATACAATAATTTTAAGATTTAAACTTATCTTAAAAATTTACTTTGAATAAAAATTAAGAAATTAAATGATTCTCACTACATACTTTGCCATCAGCAAAGATGAGTGTCTGTTCAATACACCAGGTGTACTCTTCTTCAGTTTCACCTTTCCAGGCATAAATGGGTATCCCTCGGGCTACAAGAGCAGCTGCAGCTTCATCCTGCGTGCTGTATATGTTACTACTTGACCATTGAACCTGAAATTAAATTAAAATACAAATTATAAAAACAAAATACAAGTTAAATTTTAGGGAGAAACTGTTTTGACAACCCTACTGTCCTATTGGCAAAGAGATAAATCCGCACACAAAATGTTTGAAACAATAAGATTTAGAGTTCTAAAGGAATTCAAAATTTGGCACAACAAAAAAAACAATTAGCAAAATCTCAAGAGGTATTTTTCCTTTATGTTTTCAAAATAGAATTGTTCAGCATAGATTTAAATATTTCATCACTGTTTCAGATTAAAGTTAACTGATAACCTCTTACTCACATAAGTTCAACAAAATTATCATAACAGATAAGGAGTGTTTTCACATAATGATTAAAAAACATGCGTCAATGAGTTTCATACAGAAATGAATGATAAATTGCTTATTATCATTGCAAATATTATTTTTGTGATGTGTAACTTAACAGCTAAGAATTTGATATGAAATCAGTAGACATTAATCTCATTTGAGAGCTCCCTTATCTTAGAAGAGATAAAGCTTGTTTCCGACAACTTATCAATAATGATAAAATCAATGAGATGAATATTGATAGAAATATGATGAAAGATCTTTTAATGGAAATAAAACATCTATTTTTTCATAGTACAATCTTACTAATATTATAAATGAGAAAATTTAAAAGGATGGATGGATGCTTGTTAGAGTCTGTAGCCTAAACGGCTGAATGGATTTTGATGAAATTTAGCATAAATGTTAAGGAGAGTCTGGAAGAACACATAGACTACTCAATTTTGTTTTTTTCCAATCCCATGCGAACGGAGTCGCGGGCTAAATCCAGTATTTTATAAAGAGACCAATTCTTGTATAATAATATAAATTTTGGTTAGTTGCAAAATTGTATTAAGGATAGGGATTTTATTTACTTATGAAGATTTCCAGCATTTTTGGGTATCTTTGAATTACTGTCAAAGAATATAAATCAATATATCTAGCTATTTTACTTGCAGATGACCTACATAGTCAATTTTTTTGAGTAAACTTAGTAGAATGAAAAATTGCTAGTTTTTTCTCTTTTATCTAAATTTTTATAGTACAATCTTTATCCATTCCTGATATCATATCACACCTATGTTTAAATGGTCTAAAGATATAGTTAGAAAAGGTAATATAGACTTTTAATGCTTATCAGTGGATTTCAAATATGTGAAACATCTTTTTTGAGTCCACATATATAAATAAATATATAATACTGATCTTATCTATGTGATTAAATGCACACGAAATTTAAGCAAAAATGGGTAAATTCATTGAGAATTAACATAACTTATATTAATCTCTAATAAAAAGTTCTAATTTTCGGATCCCCAAATAATTGCTTTGAAAATTATAGCTTTTACTACAAAAAGATATATTACATAGACTTACCTCTGCTCCCAATTCAATAAGTGTTTCTATGAGTACAGCAGTTTGTACTGTCATGTGAAGGCTCCCAGCTATTCTGGCACCTTTGAGAATTTGACCAGGGGCATACTTGCGGCGACAAGCCATAAGTCCTGGCATTTCTTTCTCTGCTAGCATTATTTCATTGCGACCCAACTCAGCCAAGTTCAAATTTGCTAAAAGAGAATACCATTTCAGTGTGAACCCTATATTAAACTTGAAATCTCCCGATTATCGATAACATCGACAAGATACTATCTAAATCACTTCTTTTAATATATATCGGTAATAACCATTATTATGGTGTAATCTTTGTTATTGTTGGCATGTCAGACACATGGGAATTAAGATAACCTAAATGATTGATAAAGGCGTCTTTTATAGTTAAAGACCAAATTATAATTTAAAATAAAGTATACAATATGTATTTACGTACGTAGTTTGTAAATACATATGTAGTAACAAGGTAAATTAGAAATTAAATGATTATGTTACCTATTTTGTACGGCGGCTTCATTTTCTCTTTTTATATGTTAAGTCTGTAAGTAAAAATTACATGAAATAAAAAGTGTTGTTATTTTTAATAATTACATATCTTGAAAATTGCAGTAAAACTTAAAAGCACCTACGAAAATAATATAACAGCGGCTAAGTTGAACCGCACGGAGCAGAATTTCATGTAAAATGACAGATTACAGTCGTGAGAGAAGAGTGGCTGGTTCATATGACAGATACAGATTCAATATTGAGATCTAAATTGAGATTGACAGATAATTTAACATTGCGATCAAAAGAACCGAGTACGAAATCCAATGGAATCAAGCAGAATCTTTCAATTTAGATAAAACTGTCGAAAAAGGAAACTTTTTATATAGTCTTGGCCGGTACTTAAGATTAATTTTCTATAAAACTCAATTTTCGTCACCTCCCATAGGTGTACTTATGTATGTCTTGACAAGATTTTTAAAACTTCAAGCGGAACATCCCAAAAGCTCAAAAAGTGTAGGTATATGGGACGTAATGAAAATTCATTTTAACTTTTAAATGTTTTATTACATTAGAACAGTTACAGAATAGTAGTCATAGGCATAACAAAAAGAAATAAAAAATGTAACAAAATAATTTCAATTAATATTCATTTGCGCAGGAAAAGTGGGTGGTACGCATCGACTCAATGCCTATGATTCTACATCAGAACCTTTCACGGCATGGCACCAGTCCTCACACATTCTCCTATCATCCTTGACGTAAGTACGAAATATGAGAACTGCGACTCAATTGATTACTTCAGACTCAGACATGCAAATAAAATTGTAACATAAACTTGCTTGACTACACACTCCTCATAAAAAATCTTACATAATTCTCGCAAACATCATCCCTGTCAGTGATGCTCACAGACTAGCAGACACTCTACAAATTATAAACCTGGTTTAATGAGT
>DVQG01000131.1:0-19351 GCA_018231605.1 Papilio ambrax
TAAAAAAAAATACAAAAACACGGCTAGTACCTATTACTAATCAGTTACCATATACATCACGACTAACGAAGTGTGATTTTTCTAAAGGTGAAGTATATCTAAAAGTGGTTATGCGATATTGATTTTATTACAATATCAATTAGGCAAACGCTTAGCAAGGGAAGCCATCTGAATGATTTGGCATTCGTAAAGGGCGGACAAAAGGACCCTTCAATAAAAAAGCATTAACCCTAGATTTATTATTATTTTCAACAATGTCATTAACCTCGTCATTTTTTTTTAATTTAATTGAATAAAACATTTTTCCACTAATTTACGATATCACTGATTTTCTTTTTTGTGGAGAAGACCAAAATAAACTATTATATAGGTTCAGAAGCCATATTATGTTGTACTAAACATTGCTGTAACTGTCTCTAAATGGATGTCAAAAGACGTTTCATTTGATACATGGAATTTAAAAAAAAAACATTATATTAATTAAAACATCTCCTGGATATATGGACTACGAACATTAGCTTGAGAGATAGTTACGAGCGCGGCGTAGTTTATACGGCAGTCATTGTAAACGGAGCGAAGGGTGCTCAATATAGGGTGGGCTAAGGGGCGACTCCTTTCCACTTGGACACGTCACTAACGCCCTCGACGGTGCGCGAACGAACTACTGACGGTCCGTCATGTAAGCATCTATTTTAACAATGACGAAAAAACAAAAAATGAATCAACAATTATATTTTCCACTAATTTTCGTTGAATAATTTTATAGTTTAGGTACTTATACAAACATTTAAAAGCTTATCATTGTTCTATATGTATACTTGCAAATTTGACTGTGTGGAATTAAAAAAATTGTACATCTTTGATTCATTCTATTTTCCAAATCTGTCTGCCTTGGAGATGTATAACATGAAACAGCCATCCGTTGAACCATATGATTTACAATGGATTCCAATAGGTCACTATCAAGGAATTCTTATTGGGGCTGAATTATGAATTTAGGTATATTACTGGAATAAAGCCTTAAATAGTATACCTGTTCGAGATCAAAACCAAAAGTTAAACTCCCCTACCCCATTAGCAATTTACATTTTATGATCAAATTCTTAATTTTTTATCATTTTCATATTTTTTAAATACCCATATTACATAATAAAATTTAATTCTGTCTAAAGCTATCGTATGTGACTTCATTAAATATAAAAACAATATGAAGTTGGGTATGAGCTATTCATGAAATGATGACATAAATTGAACCTTTTGCTAATAAAATTTACAACAGTATGAGGACTGTCTTCTAAATGAAGTTTGTCACATGTTACTATTTACTAAAATAATTTTAACAAAGGACCAAATAAACTAACATTTATTTGTAAAAAAATAAATGTTAATTTATTAAAAAGGGGTTACAATAGTTTACAACAAAAACTGTATTATTATTATTATATTTTACTCTTAACATATATTTTTAAATTAAAAAGCAGTAAAAAAAAACACTTGCATGTAAATAAAGTAGTGTAGTATAAACTATTTTGTGTTTATTGAAAATGCGGATAAAATTACAGAAAACTAATAGATAAAAATTTCATATCTGTAGTGTATTACATTATATTATTTACAAAACAGTTACCACAAAGACAACACCATAACAGAACATAACATCGAAAGATAGATAAATGTGTAAGAAAAAACCCACCATTCATTGACATTTTACCATACTGTGAAAGTTTGTGTGAACTGTAATACCATTGTATTAAACATAGAGATTTCAAACATTTATTACATCTAAATGTTTTAATTATAAACATAAAGCAATATGTATTTTGAATATAGAAAATCAAAATCAACTGTGAAAATAAACCTATCTGACTTTCAATCTTTATTGTGTTTCACAAAATAATTTAATTTTTGTAGGCCAATATTGTTCAAAAGCTTTGAAGACTTACATTTATTATATGATATACAAGTATAGTTTAAAAATCTGTATTACAAATTTTTAAGTTTTTTCGTTCAAAATGTTTAATCAATATCTGACTTATTATTAATTTCTATAAAATATATCATGTGCTTTATACAGTATACATATATGTAGCGATACATTTTTTCTGTAGCTACGATAGGTTACTTAACGTGCAAATTACCGACTCGTATAAATAATGAAAGTCTAAATTCTAAGGCCAAATAACTAGAAAAGAAAACTGATACTGACCTTATAAAAGCGTCACGTTTTCTCCACCTTTATGCGATCCGGTTTGCCACATCAGTGCCAATTCGTACCACATATTAACGAAATAAATGTATCACAATATTGCACTTTCCACAATATCAAATATTTCTCTGGTACCCTACCAAAATCAAACCGCACGCCCACGACCTACAATCAGTGCGTACACCGAAACAAACAGCATTCGGAAGCTTATTTTATATAGGCACATGAATCGTCAATAATCCAGGCCAGCTCTGAAGAATACGAAAATTTAGCGAAAGTACGATGTATGGACAAGAAATGAAGCGAATATAATTAATGACACAAAAATTTGACCGCGTCCATAAAACGAAAAAATTACACAACAGAGACGTCCGAATTCTTATTTTTCTAAAATCGGTAATATCAAGCCAACCACTCAGTACACTACCATAATTTTATAATGCTATCTAGGGATGTCCGTACAAGCGACAATGCGTTGATAATGTCGATAAATTGAAGGATGACAATAAATGAAATTGTGTCAAGTAACATTTGTAATGTGACAAAATAAC
The DNA here is from genome assembly GCA_018231605.1 of Papilio ambrax. Taxonomy (NCBI): domain Eukaryota; kingdom Metazoa; phylum Arthropoda; class Insecta; order Lepidoptera; family Papilionidae; genus Papilio; species Papilio ambrax. The sequence continues at coordinate 2,758 of DVQG01000131.1, forward strand.
TTCTGGTACTATATAACATGAACCTATGGATTAATAACATTTTAAAACAGTACATCTTAATTAGTAAGAAGAATTAGACTTCTGTTAGCTTCTCCCATTACAATCTTTGTTAAAACATGTAAATTAAAAAAACTGTTTTATTTAGTTGAAAAACACATTGAATTCATTTTATTGACATGCACATCTAGAAATATATTTTGGCGTGTGTGTTGTAAATTAAAATAAATACCATCAATATTAAAGCATTACAAAACTGTAATGATACCATGTAATGCAACAATGATTTTCAAGCAAATTAAATCGATATGTTGAAATCCCACATAGGTACATCCCTATCTAACCGGCACGACTACAGATTCAAAAACGAAATGTCAAATAAAGAATCGAACTTAAATAAACACTGTAGAATTTTATCAACCTATTTTGCGGCATTTTTTCCACAAAAACAGTTTCAAGGTTTTTCTTAACATTTTATAATGTTTTCTATACAATAAAGCAAAATAAAACCTAATCGCTAGGGTATAATAAAATTCATCGATTACACCTTTAGCGTCCTCCAGAATCATTAAAATGAGATTTTAATTTGTTTCTGCTACTGAAAACAAATTATCTCTACAATGTGTGAAGGAGTTTACTTGAGACGGCACTGGAATGGAATGCCATTCTCGACTCCAGCGTTGGCCTTGGAAGTTCAATACAGAGAAATATATTTGTTTAAAAGGCAACAGCCAAGAGTATTGTAATGTATGTAAAAACAGTAATTGTCCTATGTTCCTTCAAAGAACATTGTAATTTGCATACTGTTTTTTGAAAATCACTTAGTTAGGTCTCAACTCAACTCGTACGGGTCGAAGTAGACTAGGCCCTGCTTATACCTAAGAAGCATTGGACGGATATGTCGGTCCCTGCCTGCATTTCTTGATCTTAGTGATAACATTTATCTTTTATCTATTGATTGACATTATGTTGTATATAAAATTTGCTTACAATTTGATAAAACTATATATTGAGAAACTTGGTACGATACTAGGTGCAAGGCGGAATTGTTTTTTACCGCATTCTGTCAGAAAGTCATTGTGATCATCTCCTTGATAAGCGAAGTATTAATCAATGTATGTATAGGGATTATGGACTGGAAGAAAATAAAAGTAATTTAGATTTTGAATACAATGAAACCAAGGGACTATTATCGCAAGTCTATAATTTCAGCATTACAACTTATGAGGTCATTAACAAACATGTTCATAAAAGACAGATTTTTTTTTATTTAAAAATTATGAAAGTGTACAATTTAAAAGGGTTTTCTTATTAGAATTGAAATACAAATTGTTTATTTTCGTACAACATGAACTTTAAATTAGAGATATAGTTCTGAAATTCTTTGCTGCTGTTTTCTAAGTAATAAAATGTACTATAAAATTACACAGCATTTTCTCTGTTTACGCCAACGGGATTCCATCGATCGTGTCCGCATAACTTTGCGCATCCGCTTTTTGTGAGTTTTATGTGATTTTTTGTTACTGATTCTGGATTCCTTGGACTGTAATCTCGCGCAGTCGCAAGGCATGCCCCTCCTGCTGACGGTTTCGGAGGCGCTGGGACATTTCCTCTTGCGCTTGATACATTTCTTATAGCACTTGTCCGGTTCTGGGCACGGAGCTGGCCGGGGTCGGTGCTTGTGTACGCTACATGATGGTGCCGATACACAAGGTTTTAAACTCTTAAGCGAGTATGTAGCTGGAATTAAAAAAAACGTTCTTTATAATTAAATTCCAAAATTTATATAAAATATTGACAACAAAATACTTACAAAAAATAATAAAACGTTAATATAGAATAGGAAGTATATAATTAGGTAGGTCCAAGAAAAAACAAATATTGAATTTTGCCATTTTTTTATTTCAGTATGAAAATGTCTCTGATAAACTGGTTATTGCAAGAAGTTGAACACGTGGGACAGTATTTTTGTAAAAAAAATATAACCATAATATTCTTCATGGTATTGGAACATATTATGAACGGAAGTAAAATAAAATTAGTACAAGTAAATATTTAAATACAAATAACCGAGTTTGTTATTAGAGTAACAACTACAGAAAAGAATTTACAAAATTTCACAGCACTTTTTCTTCTTAACTCGACCTCTATGTCCCTTGCCGGCGCAGCATTCGGTCTTGGACCGCGGCGTACCTTGCTTCCTCACATACTGAATATAACTGTGACTTCCCGTCAATCTATCTTTCCTTCTCATTTTTGCTTCTTTAGATTTTCTTTTTAAAAACTTTTCGATTTGCTTTACATTTCTCGGATTATCAGCACCCTTGAACCTTCCACAGTTACTACATTTTGCTTTCGATCTCGTTCGCATTATAGAGAGTGCACTCTGACAATGCCTTATCCCTTTGGAGGTGGTTCTTTTCAAACATCTCTCGGGATTCTGGCATGGCGGCGGCGTGGGATGGCATCGCACTGGTGCGCACGAAGCTGACGGAGTGCACGGCGGGTGGATTGCAGGAGCCATCGACGCGAATTTACTCTGCAATATACAATCACCATTAGCAAAATAAAACATTTAAAAGAAGCCAATACTGCCACTCATGTAATTCATTATAACCTAGTGCATAAAATTGTTGAACTTACCTATTTTTTTAAAACACAAACATTTTATATTGTTCCTTATTCGTGAAAGAATTCGTCAAAAAATGTAAACGCATAAATTCGCGGTTAAAGGTAATATAGCATGAAAGCGTACTCACAGTATTTACTCATGTTATATTGCCACCTTTGATAATTTACCCAGACCTTGCTCCAGCTTCAGTTTTTACACTAAAGTTAAAAGAAAAAAATATTTTAAATTGATTTTTGCTGTCCAGTGTGAAAACCAGTTTTAATTCTAACAAAGTATTACGGGAGTTGAATACTAAATTTAAATTTTCATTTCAATTGTTAAGTAAGTTAACTTTCATTTAAAGATCCTACGAATTTGTATTTAATTTTATTAAGAGGGGAAACCCAAAAACTTCTATAAGCTATATCTACTACTGCTTTAGGAATACAGAAGGTAAACATCTATGTATTTCACAAGACACGAACACTAAAGTAACAATAAGAATTCTGTATCACAGCGATTACTAAGGGTTTCATGGGTTAATGAGTGGCAGTTTTAGGCTTCTTTCTTATGGTTGTCAAACTAGGCTTGCATAGTATGGTTCTGATTTGATCAACACGTAATAACGTAACTTACCCATAATAAACATGTTCAACTCTAGGTACTGTGTTACGAACAGTTTTTTATCATAATTATTAGTTTATTTATACTTTTAGATTTTTATAATGATTGACATAAGATTTTTCATGATTGTCTTTTTTATATTTTACGATGACGTTGTCAATAATCTTCTTACAGCGCATTTTCAGATGGACAGTTAGCAAAGCGTTTTTAGGTTCTATAACTAGAAATATTTTTTTTCGTTACATTCCTTAGGTTTGAATATGTAATATTTTATTCCGATTTTATACTTCTGAATCTTAAATTTTAGAAATGGATTTTGAATTGGCTCAAATTGTTTTTTGAAGTCGTCCATTTAGAATATCTTATGAGTAAGACAAAGTAAATGTTACTATAATACAGGTCGCAGAAAATAAAGCTCTGGTACATTATATGTGGTTTTGGAGAGCATAATCTCCTTTCTATTCATTCGTTATTCACTATACTACTCCAAAAGTATTCAATAAAATAAAATATAATTTGGCGCTCGAGTATATCACGAGAAAAAGATATTCCTCAATTTTACATTTAACATTTTTTGTTTATTTAAATATTGTATTAAAAAACAAAAGACATCTTAATTTAATTCGCTTTATTTTGAAATAAAATATCTTAAATAACAATAAAATAAAAACTAAAAAGTACTAATTCAATACAACACTTTTTCTTGTGTATAAAGCACCTAACAATTTTCAAGCAAACGTAAAATAAAATAATAATTTGGAAATTGAAAAAATACGATATCACATTTTGATAGTCTCATATAAACATTTATAGTAATACTTTTTTAACAAAACATACATAGGTTCTTAGAATCTGATATACTTTTCTATAATACGTCATATTATTTTATAATCGTTTCATTATAAGCATTGTTTTTTATAAGAATGAATTTATTATTCATACGATCGTGGACGAATGGTTCCTACGGATGAATTGAAATTATAGATTTTAGAGCGATTAAAAAGAGCCTATGTATGTATTTAAACTATTTATACACATAATAACTATGTACTTTGTTTAACATATCTTTACCTTAATTGGATAAATATTTCAAATAACAATACGAAATGCTTAATAGCACGGGAATGTTATTAGCGTAGAAACGAAGCTGGCAGATAAGCCAAATACATTTTTTATTGATGTACATTTTTGGGTAATGAATAGCAAGTATACGACATATGGTAATGTGGGCAATGCTTTAGTTTTCTTTCTTTGATGTAGATTCCTGATAAGTCGGCGGTTGATCCTGGAAAAGTTAACATTACAATTTTTTATACAATAATATTACTTCTTAATAATATTATAAATGCAAAAGTTTATACGGATGGATGGAAATTTGTTAGAGTTTGTAGCCTAAATACTGAATGGATCTCAATGGAATTTGGAAAAACCCATAGCTAACTTATGTTTTTTATTTTAATTGCATGCAGATTAAATCCTTATCCCATTTAGCTATATAAATAGGTAACGCTATGTTAAAAACGCTAAAATTAAAATGTTTCCAATTATTTATCTCCATTGTGAAAAAAAAAATACATTTCACTGAAAAACTTATGAAATAAGCGTCTTCGACAGCAACTATCAAAAATACTTTACATTTTTATTATTGTCTAAACAATTTGGATGTGTCCTTTAATTTACTTTTAACATATATTGTACTTACATTGTAGGGCGGCGGAACGTACGCCGTCTGCGGCTGGTTGGGATCATAGTAGGCGCTTTGCGCGGCCTCCGCCGCCTTCGCATCTGAAATTGCATTTGCTATTGCAACCAATCTACTCGCTAAAGTAATACTAAATACTGTCAAAGTTACTTCTATTACCTAATCAAATATAGCAAGGAGTTTAAATACATCATAAAGAAAATAGTTTTAAATAGATGTACTACATATTACAATTATTTTCCAAAAAGTACAAATTTATGTAGAACAAATCAACTAAATAAAGTCTACATTTGTAGGTATCTGTATGTTACCTCGTGCAGACACGGCGGAGGAGGGCGCGGGCGCGCTGAAGCCGCCGGGGTAGCCGGGCGGGGCGGAGGCGGCGCCCGGGTAGCCCGGGGGGACTCCGGGACTGCCCGCGCCGGAGTACCCGGGCCCGGCCGGGTACGTGGCGCCGGACACGCCGGGGTACGGGGGTGGATTGTTGGACACGAACACAGAGTTCGGTGGTGGCTGATCGGGGAAGGCCTGAGGAAAAAATACCACATTATATTTTAGACTGGCTGTTGCCGACGTCATTGGTGCAGAATTGAATAAAGTAGCCTATAATATTCCCTCGTGGGTCATTTACGTTGAAATCGGTCCCGCCAGAAGATTTTGGTCTTGATGAAAGTGTAAACTTTTTAATTATAATATACTATGTACCCATTATACATTTGGTTTGAACAAATTCCTAGGACATTTTCAACTAAAACCTAAAAAATGCGAAGCCTGATTTTTCTTCCTAGAATAAAAAGTTGTAAGTAAAAAAATATGGTTACGTTGTAAGGCGGCACCCAGCCGTAGTACCCCTGCGGGGGCGGGGCGTAGGCGGGCGGCGGCGCGGAGTGCCACGGGCCCGTCGGCGGCTGGTAGGGCGGCGGCGGCGCGTCCGCCGTCATGTGCCGGGACGCTGTAGAGAGCACTTCATGTTACACAATACAATTTAGCTTTCATCTAAATAAAACATCAGAAATACTTTAAAAAAAAATTATAATGTTGACACCTACATCAATATTATAAAAGAGGAAAGATTTGTATTTTGCTACATAATGAATAAACTCAAACTACTGCACCAATTTCAAAAATTCTTTACCATAATAGAGCCTTATTGTATCTGAGTTAAAATTTGTTTATTACTATTGTTTCTTTCATCTACAGAAACGAAGTTTCGTTCATAAGCTAATGTATAAATCATTTAAATTACCTCATGTACAACTAGTACTTACCTAAATGAGCTGCTTTAAGCATAGCTTGACCAAACTCAATAGCACCTCCAGATTTAAATGTTAGCTTGAATTTTACTTCCCCAATAAAGTTACCATTTGGCTGAGCTCTCACTTTGCCTTTAATATAGTTTGCTGAAAACATGGGCTGTTCAACTGCTACCTAGAATTATAAAAAAAATAACCGGCAATGTTTTACAGTTGACTCTGTTTTTAAACATAATATTTGGCTTCAGTTTAAATTTAAATGAAATATCCTATATTACATAAAAAATGATTTTATTACAAAACATTAATATAGGAAAATGATAATATGGGAATGACTAAACTATGATAATAATGGTTAATGAGGAATTACTTACATCCTGCAAAGCTATAAATGGAAAACTAAATGATCGCATAGAATCAGCCGTGTTTTTTGAGTTATAAATCATGCGATGTGTAGTTAGGTACATGCGACCTGTCTTGGTGCCTTTAAACTCGGGAGTTTCGTTTCCGTAAAACTCAACAGTGACATTGTCAGAAAATATTATAATACTGAAACAAAAATAAAACATTAATCAGTTTTTTTATCTAGGATTATTTTTCTTTTTTGTTTACTTAGAAGTATGTGAGAGCATAAGTAGCTCAGGGATTTAAGTATTTTACTTGTAATGTCCATAATATTAACTACATGTGTGATGTAACATTTTAACACCTCAAGTTAATCGCCTTAGTCACCTCAAGTGAACATTTAATTTAATAGAAAATAATACACAAACAATTCATTTTATTAATACTCAAGATTTACTGTGATAGAAGACTACATTTGCTATTGTTCATTAACGTCTAATTTTGGCAAGCGATTAGTACTGCGCTATTTCATTAAAATAATAATAAAAATGTTTACTAACGGTTGCTTATTCATTTGTTGCCTATAAAAATGTAATCTTTTATTTGTAGTATTCTAAGAAAAATGCAATTTACTTTAATATGACTCACCATTCTCCAGCATGTATTAATACGCCGTGATCGGCGTGAGCTGTATTTAAAGACATATCAAATAATTTTACTTCAAATATAACACTGAATTACTGAATATCAAAATAAAACTACAACATAAATAATAAATAGACGCAATTAGCACAGAAAATCTCGAACTTATAAGTATTCTGTAAAAATTATGACGCACAATAATCAATGATTGATTATCATTGTTGAATGACAACACAACACAATACTAATGTTGCCAGGTAGTGTGAAATTTCCTTAAAAGACTGTTTTGAACTTTTGGTTACAACTCACAAGACGTTTATTGAGATTCGTATTGAAAAAAAGTTGTTTATAACGGTGCTTTATTCTTAAACGTTTTTTACTAATAGATTTGGGAGTTAATTCATTTTTATAATTTTTAAACACTGTTTACAAATACACTTGTGCTGTCAAATACCCAATTTGTCTCTGTCATTCTGTCAGTGTCAGTTCATTTAACGAACAAAACTTTAAATTTGTTATTTAACTGTATTTTATAAATGTAATATTAGTATAGAAAAACATTAGTTTCATAAATAGCTTTATTTTATAAGTTCTTTAACCCTTTTTTGAGGTATTGAGTTCCATATATTTGTAAATGTAAAAAAGCAAAAATGGGAGATGAAAGTAACACGAAAGATACGCAAGTTGCTATAAAACCAATCAACAAGGATACAGTTCATAAAATTTGTTCCGGCCAGGTAAAATAAATTAATAGCTTTTACTCCAAGTTAAACAAGACTTTTAATACAGTTGGACGAAACGCCACAGTTGTTTAAACAAACAAAAAAGTTTTTCTTAAACTAAATTTATGTAAAAACAAAAAGTAATGGGTGAATCTTAACAATAGGAGGATGACCTAATTTTTTTATTTATTGGAGAAATAACTTTATGTTTTTACATATTTTCTCTTTTCTCTCATGAATATTTTTGTTGTTCAGGTAGTATTAAGCTTAGCAGTAGCAGTAAAAGAACTTGTAGAAAATTCATTAGATGCGGGGGCTACTAAAATAGATATACGGCTAAAGAATCATGGCATTGATCTCATTGAAGTATCAGATAATGGTACTGGTGTCACTGAAGATAACTTTTCTGCTTTGAGTAAGTTTGTTTTTAAATATCTATACTGATATTATAAAAAGGAAAGATTTGTATTTTTGTATGTATTTTAATAACTCAAAATCTACTAGGTAAATTAAAAAAAAACTTCCACCATTAAAAGGGTATATTATCTGTGAGCACAATAGCTATGAGTCCTTTTTAATCCATGCAGGGAAGTCGCAAGCAACAGCGAGTAATTTCATAAAGACTAAAATATTTTAATAATTTAAGTAGTACTGCCAATACATATTTATGTTTAAAGGTTGTTTGAACTTTTACTTAGGTTTTTTATCTAGTGTTGTTTTTTTGCAGCTTTAAAATACCACACATCCAAGTTAACAGATTACTCAGATTTGCTAGGTGTGACTAGCTTTGGCTTCAGAGGGGAAGCTCTTAGTTCTCTCTGTGCCTTGGCCAAACTTACGATTACAACAAGACATCAAAGTGTTGAGTATGGTAAATCCAAATATAACAATTTATTTAAAAAATCCATTTTATAATTTATTTATAATTTTTTATTTGCAGCTACTAAAATTGTATATGATCATAAAGGAAACATATTAAGTAAAACACCATGTTCAAGACAAGTTGGTACAACTGTCACCTTAACAGACTTGTTTGCTTCACTTCCAGTAAGACAAAAGGAACTGCACAAGAATTCTAAAAGAGAATTTAATAGAATGACAAGCTTATTATATGCATATTGTTTAATTTCTTTAGGAGTAAAGTAAGTACAGAGTTTTTAATTTTTAACCAAGCATAATTTCAATTTTTGTTTTAATTTAAAACTTTTTCAGCATAACTTGTAGTAATCAGTCTAATTCTAATACAAAATCATTAGTTGTTACAACACAAGGTTCATCATACAAAGATAATATAGCTTGTGTGTTTGGTATAAAACAATTAGAAAATTTATTGGACATAAAAACTGAATATACACCAAACATAAAAGAAAACATTTTTAAAGGTTTATCAGGAGAAATCAAGGTTTCAGAAGAGAGTATAAATGTAGAAGACATAGAAATAGATTTATCTGAAGATTCCAATGATGCTGGGAACAATGAAATTGGTAATTCTCAAGATAGTATACAGAGTTCTCAGAAATCTCAAGGACACAAGAATGGTTCACCTCCAGTAGAACTGGTTGGGTACATATCTACATGTGCGCATGGATGTGGTCGTTCAAGTACTGATCGTCAATTTTATTTTGTAAACTCCAGACCTTGTGAACCAACTAAAATTATGAAACTAATCAATGAAATTTATAGACAATTTAATCCTCATCAATACCCTTTTGTATTTCTTGACATAGTCTTAGAGAGAACATTAGTAGATGTCAATGTTACACCAGACAAAAGAAAACTATTTTTGGCCAAGGAAAAAGCTATTCTTGATGTAGTCAAAAATTCTATAACTAAGCTGTTCGAAATTATTCCTAGAGTTGTAAAAATCGAATCAGCACATTCAATAAGTAATACCCAAATTATACCAGATGTTGAACAGCCAAGAATTTTTAATTCATTCATGCAACAGTTCAGTAATAAATCTATTAAATATGATGCTAAAACAAATGGAAGCAATGAAAAGAAGCCTGATCTTAAAAGAAAGTCCAACACATTACTAGATTATGCTATTTCGAAATCGAAAAAAGTGGAAATCTATCAAAATGATGATGATGGAGATATGAAACTTTGTGATGAAAATGATTATAATGTGACTGAAGTTGAAAATGTCACAAATGCAGATTTAAACACACATATTGCTAATACTACAGTAAAAAGAAAACCCGCAAATAATATGGATGAAAAGTGTAATGACATACAAGATAAAAATGAAAAAGGCGAAGTTATGTATTTGGAATTTTCAAATGAACTACCTAATACACAAATCAGAAATATATCTGATGTTGTTATTGAAAAATCAAAAACAATATATTGTAAGAATACAAATACTCCCGTAAAGCCTGTACTTGCTCAGACTCCTAAAAGTAAAAGACAAGATGTTGTAACAGACAAAGAAGAACTTGGCAAATATAATAGAAAATCAATAACAATGAAAACATCCATTGATCATGTTACTAAATTAGCAGAAATATACAATAATCAAAAACACAAAAATAAACCAAATAAGATAAAGTTTAAAAGTGAAATAAATCCTGTTTATAATAAAAAGTGTGAAGAAGAATTAAGTAGAGAAATATCAAAAGATTCATTTAAGAAAATGATTGTTATAGGTCAATTTAATTTGGGATTTATTATAACTAGATTAGGAGATGATTTATTCATTATCGATCAACATGCCACAGATGAAATATATAACTTCGAAACATTACAAAAGACGACAGAGCTTACAAGCCAAAAGTTAGTTATGTAAGTAACAATACTTAGTACATTTAAAGGAAGAAAGACTTTTAAATTAGAGTCTTTGTGTGCAGTCAATATTTCATTCCAACGCATTTTTACAGACCACAACAATTGGAGCTTTCTGGTGTTAATGAAGAAATATTAATGGATAACCTTCAAATATTTAAAAAGAATGGATTTACATTTGAAATTGATGAGAAAGCTTTACCTACGAAAAGAGTTAAATTACTAACTATTCCAATGTCAAAAAACTGGATATTTGGCAAAGATGATATTGAAGAACTGTTATTTATGTTGCGTGTAAGTTAATTTTTAAGTTAATATAGCTGAATTTAATTTCGAAAAATGACTATTATTATTATAATGAGTATGTTAATTTCTTAGGAAAGTGATTCAGAGTACTGCCGGCCAAGTCGTGTGCGTGCAATGTTCGCGTCAAGAGCGTGTAGAAAATCTGTTATGATTGGAACTGCTTTGAGTAAAGCAGATATGAAAGTTCTAGTCGATCATATGGCAGATATAGATAAACCTTGGGTAGACACTTTTGCATACTCTATGTATGAGAAATTTATCTAATATCATATTTTATTACTATAATTTTTTTTTCAGAATTGTCCCCATGGAAGACCTACAATTCGCCATCTTGTTAATCTAGCGATGGTACACACAGAATGAATAATCTTTTTGTAATCAATTGTAAATCATGGTATTAATATATTTTATAAGATATGTTGAAATAAAACTATAATATAACTAAATAGATTTTATTTTAAACACTAATAGTTTTAAATATATTAAAACCAGTGTGTGCTGTTGTAACAATAACGCCGGGAATTTGTTTATGCCAGTGCAGCTCTTTAATTTCAGTTTGCCCTTGATGAATAAATAATAACTGAGGAGGTAAATTCTGCAACAGATAAAACAATTTATTTATATAACTTATCAATAATTCAAAAATTAGTCTCATACTTCTTTAAAACTAATCACTGTGTTTAAACATTACTAATTCTGCTTACCTTTAGTTCTTCTTCAATAACTTCATCATCATCTCTTTCTACCGCTAAATCCCAGAGGGCGACTTGATTGTCTTCTCCTGCTGATGCTAAAACGCTGGGCTCCGACCAGTGCCATTCTACCGATGTTACTGGTGCTGTATGATGCTTGAAAGTTCCCACAGGGGAGTTACTTGTGAAATTCCTTAAGTCCCATATATGAAGGAAGCCATCGTCACCACCTATGACAATCAATTTATAAGTGCCAAATCTAAACTTAACTTATGGGCAATATGTAAGTTTACGAAATAATTGTTGCATGTAATGTTGTTGTCAAAAATAAATAACTTATTTAAGAAAAGCCTGTGCAAAGGATTTTTCTTAACGCTAATTTACACTACCGCTTGCTATAAATGGTTCCTTGTTGTTCCAAGATATAACATTGACATCACTCTGGTGAGCATTCTCAGCAGTCAGCATGCACGCTTTCTGTGGTCCTGCTCTCGTGTCCCAAATACGTATTGACTTGTCAACTGAACATGATGCTAGTACATTTCTAAAAATAAATATATTTATTGTAATATAAAAAAGGGTTGTACGAATTTTGTGCACTTGATTAAATTAATTTAAAAAAAATAGTATTTACCTTTCGTTAGGTGACCATTGAATATCTTCAACAGAACTTGTGTGGCCCACTAGAGGGCGCTGATCCACATTCCATGTCCCACCTTCATTTGGTTTCCAAATATGAATGTCTCTTCTGCAGTCACCTGTTGCTAGTACCTAAAAGTACATAGTACATTTAGTCTAAACTAGTACACATAAAAATCGATATCTGATTAAAAATATACCAACACCTAATTCTGTTGGACACCAATCAATGCCAAATCCTTCTTGTTGGTGTCCATTGAAGGAGTAGAGAGGCCTTACAGGGGTTGTTACATTGCTAAGGTTGTATCTTTCTAACAGTATGGGATCATCAACAGCTTGTAATTGCTGTGTTATATTCCACACATTCACCACACCCAGTTCTGACCAACTTGCAGCTAAAACTGAATTCCTATAATTTGTTGTCTGAAAATAATATAACATACAGTTTAGTTTATTTTTTTCATATTACCACTTTCAATACTCCAACTCATTCCTGAAGTTCATTATTATTCTAGTACAATATGTGAAAACTGGATGTTGCTTATGACTTTGCATGAAATATAAAATATAGTCTATGTTACTCACTGATAACATAGCTTTTTAATGGTCAAATAATGTTTGAATTTGGCCCAGTAGTTTGAGTTTTTATTTTTATAATTAATTATGTTAACTAGTTACATACCCTTATCCTGGTAACACAGCCTTCATGTTTAATAAATGCAAATGTCATATTGGGTTTCTTTTCTTCATCTTCTTCCTCATCTTCATCGTCCTCATCATCTGACTCTTGATCCTCATCAAGTTTTGTTGTGGAATGAAGATTTGACATTTTCATTACAATGACACTGTAAACATTACAACATTCTTAAAATAAACATACAACTTTCTTTTAATCTTACTCTCACTAATAGTATGAATGCAAAAGTATGGATGGATGGATGTTAGAGTTTGTGGCCTATATGGCTGAATGGATTTTGATTAAACTTGGCATGCATGTAGAGGATAGTCTGGAAGATCACATGGGCTACTTTCTTTATTTTTAATTAAACTAGTTTCAGCTTGCACTCCTCGGTGTTTATAATATTATTTATGACGATAGATATAAATACTTCCTTACTTATTGAGATGTACACTAGAAGCCTGTGTTCCAGCGACCATATAAGCAGTCATGGGATATTCACTTCTATCGCTGCCTAAGTTATCCGTGACGATGTCAAAACTAAGACAAGGTGCACCCGTCTGAGCTTGATGTAGCATCACATATGCTGACTGGTCACAAACTAGATGTTCGTCTTCTTTTAGCGGCTGACCGGGAAGATATGTTTTAGGAACATTCTCTTCGTCTTCGGCCATTTCTTCTTCTTCGTTCTCAGTACCGGAGGAACTAGCCTCCATATCTTCTACGTTATCATCAGACATGATTACTCCAACAAAATTACCAAATAATTAAAACAACTTGATATCTATTTTCTTTTTTAATTAATACCATGCGGGCCTTGCGACAAATGTCAAGTGTCCAAATAGAAAAGTTTGTCAATGTCACTCTCACTTCAAACTTTATGCGTTCAGTTCAAAAACAACATTAGAACTGAATTAATAAAATATTTTATAATATCAACATTTCAGATTTGAAATAATGTTACTTATTTTTAGTACAATGTTTAAAAATGTTAAAAAATATTTGTTCAACGTAGTCAGTATTCGAATAGTTTATTGGCTTTTGGTGTTATTCTCGCTAAAATCAAAAATTCCAAATTCCTGTCAACTGTCACTGTAAATAACCTAACCTAAAAGTAAATATAGTTTATACATTTAATAGTTGTGTGCAAATGAATATTTATTAATTAAGGGCATAATTTATCCAGATCTAACTTGGGCAACGATTCGAAAAGAATAAAGTGCTTATCAGAATCGTAAGTTGTAATATTCGTTTAAAAGGGTTTACAGCGAAGGTATTGAATTTAAATAAACTTAAATAAATAAATAAACGACCTAGCAACTTTAATATTATTGTTTTGCAATTTACGACATATTTCAATGCAAAATCTTGTTGCGAGCAGATGTTCATTATGGCACTTTTCAAAATGTATGGTTTGAGAAATATGCGAGTAAGTTTGAAACGATTTGACTTTGTCATTAATAAAAATTATACCTCCTCTTTAAAAACATTGGACAATGATAGATCGAAACAAGTCTTCAAAACAGAAACAAATTTGAAATTTATTGAAGATCCTGATTCATTTGGCACTTTATCAACGAAATTTAAAAGTAATGTTAAAGATTTGCTGGAGGATGAAGGAGATATTAAAGAGCAAGAATATCTCGAAAAAATCCCTATACCAAGTCAAAAATTAACTATCAAGCAGTATGCTGATCTTATAAAACAATTTTTAAAACATCAGCGTCTTAAAGAAGCAATAGACATATTAGAAGTAAGGATGTTAAAAGAAGATAGAGTGAAACCGGAAAATTATATTTACAATATCTTAATAGGAGCCTGTGCTGATGTAGGGTATACCAAAAAGGCCTTTAAACTATTTAATGATATGAAAAGAAGGGCTCTGAAGCCAACTGGTGATACTTATACTTGTTTGTTTGAAGCATGTATAAATAGTCCTTGGCGTTTAGATGGTTTGAAGAATGCAAAGCATTTAAGAGATCTAATGATTGAAAAAGGTATTGAACCAAATCTTACAAATTACAATGTAATGATCAAGGCATTTGGTAGATGTGGTGATCTACCAATGGCATTTAAAATTGTAGATGAAATGATGACAAAGAAAATTAAAATTAGAGTTCACACTTTTAATCATCTTCTACATGCTTGTATTAATGACAAAGAGCATGGTTTACGACATGCCCTTCTAGTATGGAGAAAAATGTTGATTATGAGAGAGAAACCAAATGTTTACACATTCAATTTGATGCTGAAATGTGTTAAGGATTGTCATTTAGGCACCAAAGATGATATTCAAACTTTAATTGAAGATATTCAAGATCAAGTTATGTTAGATTTAAGCAGAGTTAACAGATTACAGATAGAAACAAATAAAAGTGTCAAAAGTATAGAAAGTAAGAAATTAAAAAATGTAAATATTGAAAAGCAACCAACTCTACAAACTGGCAATGAATCAATGAAGCCTAATGAAGAGTTTAATTCAGACGATCAAAATTTTGTTCCTAGCGGTGGAACAAGTAGAGAAATAACTGTTCATAATCAAAATGTGATAACAATACTCCCAAAAGAATATAAAACAATGCAAAGTGAAAAAAGAACAGTTCCCAATTTATTATCAAAATTTTTACAATTAAATCAGGTGTTATCACTACAAGAAGTGAAAACTTTACAAGATAAATTTGCAATTGTTGGTGGGCAAGAGGATTTTCTCAAAGAAATGGATGCACTATCTGTAAAACCTGATATTAAAACATTCACACAAATGTTACCTTTAATAGATGAAAATAGAGATAGCGAAATAAACATTATTGAGAAAATGAAATCTTTAAATGTAAAACCAGATATAGATTTTTATAATATGCTTATTAAGAAAAGATGTTTACGTAAGGATTATGATGGTGCATTTGTAAGTACAAACATAAACACTTACAGCCTTACAAAAAAAGATGGTATGAAGGAATGAACTGAGGGAAATATTGGTACTTTTGCTTATACTCAGTTTATTCCTGAGTTTAACTTTGTACCGCATTTATTTGTAAGGCTGTTAGAGTATTCATTAATCAATGACAATTTCTAATTCACTACTATTTTACAGGTTATTAAAGAATTAATAGAAAATGAAGTAAAAAGTTGCAAAAAAAGTTATCAACGCAGGAAAGCTATAAAATCTAACATCCTGACATATGGAGTTTTGGCAATGGCTTGTAATACACAAGAGAATGCTGAAAAATTACTTAATGAATTGAAAGAAAAGCAACTGAAGTAAGTTTATTTGTTCCCATCTGATGAAAGAAGTTACATCTCTTAACAAAAACTTTTATACTAAATTGTAAAATAAATATATTGTGGTTGTTTCAGAGTTAACATTGAAATTTTGGGAACATTACTGAGACATGGTACAGTACAACTGAAATTTGGTTATGTTTTGTACATCATGGGTATTCTAAAGGAGGAGAATCTGAAACCAAATGAGGTCTTTTTAAAACATTTGGAAGCTTTCCATGATAAATGTGTAAATATTTTAAATAAGGTAAATAGCGTTTTCATTTATTTTTGACCGACTTCCCAAAAGAAGGAGGTACTCAATTCGTCTGTATGT
>DVQG01000132.1:0-19273 GCA_018231605.1 Papilio ambrax
GTCTATCTGCCTTTATATAAAAATCAATTGATAACATAGCGAAAGTGACGCTTCTAGAATTACTTTACATCTGAGTCTCTTGTCACCGCAAGTGCGCTCCCAAAATCATGCAACTGACCACAGACTTGTCCGTCTCGTTGGAAACATTTCACATTCAGTACTTGCTTAATATCGTATTAATAACAAGCTCTTATTCACCATGTATCGTTTTTAAAATTCGCAATTCGGTTTCTTTTTAAATTCTAACAGCCGACGTGTCTTTAACGATAAATCCACGCTTAAACTCCAAATTCTATTAGAGTTATGACTTTTGTCAGATTGTTAAGGGTTTACCAAGCGAAGTGTAAGATTCGTTCCAATATTCGGCAGTAAAACTAATACCATGTTTTGTTGCAATGCCAAAGTCGTTGCAATGTTAAAATGCTATTGAATCATAGTGTTATACAATGT
The DNA here is from genome assembly GCA_018231605.1 of Papilio ambrax. Classification (NCBI taxonomy): domain Eukaryota; kingdom Metazoa; phylum Arthropoda; class Insecta; order Lepidoptera; family Papilionidae; genus Papilio; species Papilio ambrax. The sequence continues at coordinate 451 of DVQG01000132.1, forward strand.
GCAAGCAAAGTTTTAACACGTTGAATGCAAAACCAGCTCTAAAACGCCTGGTACGTATCTCGCTTACAGTGCAAATAAAAATGTATACTTAGATAATATAGTTACAAGGTACTGCAAAAATGACAGAATGTAAAAATCTCTATAGCTTTTAACGTTTTATAAAAAATGCTCTTTTGCTCTCTGACGTAAGGCGAATATCAGAAATTCAGTCATTTCAGATTAAAAATGCAAGCAGACTTATTGTGTACTTGAAGTTGATAGTAACAACGGTTTATGTTATCCCTGCGGTCGGTTACCTTTCGTTTCCGTGAAGCTGTGAAAGCCCTGAGGCCAGCAGTGGCTATCAGCAATAAAAATACCAATAGATGTACTGCAGTAGAACTTGGTAATATGAACAGAAGAATATAATTTTCTATTCTTATTTTTATGGGTTATATTTGATTGCTTTTATCAAAGGACGAGACCTATTTAAATGTTATGTACATTTCGAATTGCAGAGTAGAAATCAATGTTGGAATTGGGTAACAATAGGCCGATATCGGTTCAATGTAGTATCTTTTTTAGAATTTGACATTTTAAAAAATTAAAACTCTAATATCATCTATTGTAACATCTGAATGTTTTGATTTGAATGTTGTTACTATATTTCAACAACCACTTTAATTTTTTTTTTCCAACTCTTTTTCCTTATAGAAATATTGCATTGCTATTTTGTGTAACAACAATTTGCCATTAGATTGGCACACAACTTTTACGACGGTGCAAAAATTGATACTTTAAAAAAAGTTAGCAACAACGCAGACCACAAAAGTTCTAATTTTGCGCGGGCGACCGTCAGTTTTTCAATAAGCAATAAATAATGTAACGCAACGCGGCGGCTGCGCACGCGCCGCTAACAAGGTGCCCGCGCCCCTCGCGTCCCTCCCGCGCCCTGCCAGCGCCCGCGCCCGTGTCATCGTTGTGCAACCAGCCCCACCCTGCTGCTACTTCTAACGTCGCAAGTTATAAGCTTTTCGTGCCTAACTTTAACTTTCGCTTTGAGTTTTGCGGTGATAACAGCGTGCATGAGGAATGGAAGTTACGTAACCAACAATTTGCATATTTTGGATATTTTGAAACCAAACTTATCGGGTAAAAGGGTTTTTTTTTTGCGTTTTTGTTTAAAGTGATCTTCAATTAAAAATGTCAGGATTCTCCCCTGGCACTGTAAAAATATAACATACCTGACGCATCGAAAAAGACATAAATCAATAAAGAGTCTTGTAATGTAGGTTTATATCAAATATATGATATGAATAAATAGCCGTACCCGGACATTTTATTCTAAACCAAAATTATTTATTAAAGTGTTATTATAAAGACATTGCAAAAACGCCTTTGCGACATTTATGAAAGTTAATGATTTATTAAAAGTTAAATAAACACTTTTTTATTTCGTAAAGCAACTTCTGAGTGTGATAATGTGAATATATTAATCCGTGATCGCGCAACACTTATAACTTGTACCACACAGCAAACAGTGATTCCGTTAAAGTCGCATTCGGAATGATAGCCATAGTTACATTGCACTGGACCTAGATCTATACTAGATTATTTGCGTAGGAATTTATTGACTCGAAGTTTTTATTGCTACCGTTATCGAGAAATAATTCATATAAAGATTATTATTCTTCTGTGTAATGGTCGCTGGAGCTTACTTTTTCTAGTCGTTAAGTATGCTATTGTAAACCAAATGGGGATAGGTAGAGATAGATATCGTTATTCAATTGAAATTTACAGTCTTTTTTATTGCGGAATTATAAACTAAAAACACTGCCCTTCTTTTGCCGAACTGTTTGCTTATGGAGATTAATTTATACCTACATAAAATAAAATTGGAGTGTCTGTAATATCAGAAGAAAAATTCCAGATTTCGGGAAGATGATGTATATGCGTTGCTAATAACAAATATCGCGTTTTTTTTGTCTGTCTGTCACATGCCGCGTTTGTACCGGGTAATCTCCGAAACAGCTTGGCCGATTTCGACGGCACTTTCACCGGAAGGTAGCTGAAATGGATAGGCATATTAAAGTCTACTTTTTTTTTAATTCCGCGCTGTCAAAATAGCGTAACGGGTGGTCCATATTTGTCCTACGAAGTTTGGGGGCTACAGCCCGTAATAAATCACTGCAAAAGGATTTGGTGGTCAATTACAAAGACTTTTCTAATATGTACCTCGATCAATTATTTTATTAGTGTTTCTCCAATATGGCCGTCTCGGTGTTTCTGGGCGGTTTCGTTTGTCGCAAATTAATGGCAATAAAGTATAATCGTATCGTAAACGTTCACGAGGCTGCACAACGCACGCCCCCGGCCCCGGCTCCCTTCGATTCCAAAATGGCGTACCATTTGAATACTATTTGAATCAGATCTCATTCGTGTTTGTCAAGTGCTGCGTTTATGGTATTATAAGCTGTTACATATTGTACTTTATCTTTTATCTATCTTATTATCGTTACGCCTTTGAATTTATGTGCAATATTTACCATTTAATGTATTATAGTTCTAACACCTGTGTTATAAATGACAATATGGCGGATAGTTTATTGCTGTTGTTGTACACCTAGTATGAACAAAAAATGTTTGATTTATTTATCGTTGGTATACCTAGATGCAATTAACTTTGTTTTATGTTTGTATGTCTTATTTGTCTATAAAAATTCTGACTATCGATTGAGGAAAATAAACAAAGAGTAGATTAGGGTTAAGAGAAAGGCATTCATAATTTCATAATATTTAATTTATTTTGACAAGGTAATCGGTGACCTTTGAACAACTAATAGGTATCAAAAGTACAAAACGACAAGGCAATAATAATCTCTATCATCATTTAAATCTAGTGATAAGTTAAATAGCATCTCTTAAACATTTCATAGTATTATTTGGTACGAGTATAAGGTAAAGTCGTGGAAATTCGTTGCTGGTTACAATTTTATATTAGCTCACACATGAAGTCTCGGCCGAATACCGGAACGATATTTAAATCTATAACAAAGTTTTAAATGACAGCACCACGCTTTAACTTCAAATTCCATTAAAATTCTGACATCTGGTGTATTTTTGTTTCGTTTCAGTATTTGGCCGTTTGTTCATTGGTTTGATAAGTTTTTATTGTACTATGACGATGATGATGAAATCTAAATATTTTTGTAACTTATCATTATTAAAAAGTTTAATGTAATAAGTGTTATAGTGGTTAAATTATATTTTGTAACATAATCTTTTTTTCAATAGTACAAAGTAAGGTGATCAGTGGTTGAATCCATGACTTAATAGTATACTCGTAGCAACACTACCAGAGATCTATCTATTCCTAAAGGAACGTTTAGTGTAGTTCTTTGTAAGATTTTTAGGCTTAACAGATTGTTATGGATTTTAATTGCAGCCAAGTAATAAATAAAATCACAGATATATGTATCTTAATTTAGAGCTTCAATTTTTAACATTTTTTTTAGAACTTGGTGTTCATAAATTTTATATAATCTTATTTAAAATCTCAAAACATTTATATACATATTTGTTTTTTTTTAATATTTGGAAACTTAACAATTGCGAGTTGGATTTCCTCGCGTTCTCGTATGCGTTATGAAGCAATAAAACTAAATAATTTACGAAACACACTCTATAATAATCTTTAAAGATATCCAATCATTTTTAAACAAATTGTCTAACATTTCATTAAAATATATTCATAATATCATCAATAAGCAACAAATTAAACATATTTATTGGTAACCGGCGATTCCTTTCAGACTAAGTTACTAAATATTTTACATCGAAAAAGCAAATTTTATACAAAAATAGTACAAGACAACTTACATTCATACAATAATAATAAATTGTAAATCTAAAGTAGCGAACACTCTCAGAACACTTATTGTATTTTGACACTTATGTCAAAGTTTCACAAGGAATATTATCCGTTATTCTAATAACTTCTATCGGTAGTGAAAAATTCGGTACGGAACTAAACTAATTTGCACAATCTTATATTTACATTACGTACACGACATGTTATCACTTCGTTAATACAACAAGCTACCGCTCGACACGGCGGCGAGTACAACCCTATCACTGGATTACGCCAAGAATCAGAGGTAAATCTAGTGGACTCGGTAACAATTAAGAAATATTTACAGAATTTTTTATTATAATACAAAACAGGTTTCTTCATTTAATTACAGTAAGGAATAGGTATAACTAGATAGCATGATAGTTTCATTGGCGTCTCATACCGATCGAGAATGTTATACATAGTAAAAGGTACCGTTATATTTATACACGAGAGTCATTTGGATGCTTCGACCAGATAATTGTAACGGCGAATTAGTTTGACGTCGGCCACTATCAGGTGTGGTCGAGGCCGGTGGCAGCCGCCGCTGCTGCGCGGCGCGCCGGAGCCACGCGTCCCATGAACGATCTTATCTCCTCGAAGTACGTTTCCTCCGGCGATCTTCGACGGCCGTCATCTCCGTTTTCCGCCTCGTGCTTCTTCAGATGCCTATCTAGGTTAGTCTGCTGCCCGAAGCAACGGTCGCAGTGACGACATCGGAATGGTCTCTCTTTATTATGAATGTTTCTTACGTGTCGCTGCAGGTTCGACGAAATGGAGAAGGAACGTTCACAGTATTTACAGCGATAAGGCTGTTCGCCCGTGTGCGTCCGTAAATGTCTGGTTAGGTTTGCACTGCGCGGGAACGCCTTGCCACAGTACGAGCATGTGTACCGATCGCGGGCTCTGTTAACTCCGGGGTTCGGCGGCACGGGTGGCGGCCGCGGTGCCCCCGGGGCTAGGAGAGTCGCCGCAGCGGCCGGGAGGAAAGGGTAGCGGCCGAAGGAGGCTGGTAAAGCTAGCGGCAGTCGTCGACAGAATTGTAGCAGCGCCGGGTGCGCGGGGTGGGCCGGATGCGTCGGGTGAGGTGGTGGCGAGGGCACGATCAGGTTGCAGTTCTCGTCCTCTAGCCGCTGCGGCCGCTTATGGGTGACTCTCAGGTCGAGAGGCTCGTCTGCGCGCGGGGACCCGAGAGGGCTGGGGTGCGTGTCGTGCGGCGAGGAGGGCGGGGAGGCGAGGCGGCGCGGCGCCGCGTGTTTTTCGCGCATGGCGGCCGCCGCGCACGCGCTCATCGGGCTCGTGCGCCACCGACCTTCAACAAAAAATACAGTTACAGTCTATCTATCGGCTTACATTATTTTTCACAAAAAATGGATTGCATACATTGGTAATTAATGAAATTGCATTCTAAAAGCTGTGTAAATAAAACAATAAATACAGCTAATTAGTTTCATTAGGTAATTCGAGCTGTCACCTTTGTCGGGTTATACGACATCGGAGAAACGTCGGTACGCTAAAACGTATTCAGTAATTGCGAAATAAGGCGAGCAGTGGCAGGGTGACCATCGTGATCGATGCCGGCTCCTACGCGCCGCGCACGCCCACCGGCTTGCGACATCGCAATCTGGACCACTCGGTACCGAATCCCTCGACGTTTTTTCAATTAATTATTGACATAACTTTATTGGCTACTTTATTATGCTGTAAATACATATTACGCGGGAACAAGTTTCCTTACAGACGCTGTGCATTATCTGTAGTGACAGCTTTAATCTCTACCGGAGCGGTCCCGCACTCGATTCGATATCGATTTTGTCATATTTCGAAACTATCTACTTGAAATTCTTACATACGACTAAAGAGTGGGTTCATATTAAATATTCTCTTGTTTCCTTGACACTTAATAAGAAGCTATTTTCACAGATAGAAACCTAAAATATGAAAACTAAAATAGTTACTATTTATGAAACATAATTAAAATATCGTTGAAGAAAGAAATACAAATTATCTCTTCAGTTTACGACACTTAAAGGTAATGTAAAAAAGTATTAAGAATTGGTACGGTGGTATGGTACGGTCGATTGAACAACTCCATTCAGTATGATTGATCGCTGCGTGCATCACCCACGTCACGTCTCTCCACGCACAATTCGGCCGGCAATGCTGTCCATTCAAGATTTCGTCGACGATAACGCCGTATGAATTTGCATTGTCTTACAATATCATTATAGCACAATAATTTTGACAGATCGATATGACTACGCCGTGATTAATACTGGTAGCAAATAATGTTTGTTCAAAAAAAAAAGATATCATTTTTTTGTCTGTTAGTGGTACTTAGTTTTTTATTTATGGGCCAGCATTAAATTAAGTCCAGCACGATGTTTGATGTTGCAATATTTCTAATAAGGGAATCAATATTGAATTGTCTAAATTTTGGTACCTTAAAGAATTAACTCGTAGGAACTTTCTTTTTATGTGAGGATTTTTTCCAGTTGTTAAAATTCAAGTTCTCAGGTTGTTTAAAAATATCGATTGTTTAGTGGTTTTCTTTGATAAAACACATGAATTTTATACAAATTACATATATTAATGTTAACAGACAAGTAGAGTTAAACAAAAAATATTATTACTGGAGTGCTGCTACAAATTAGTTAGCTCACGCCTACAGTTTGACACTTGGTTAATTTGCACCAAAAGCAGCCGGCATAAATCCTTTGTACAACCGAACATCGACATCCTAAGTACCTTATTTGGTGAGCTCGTGAGCCTCGAGCAGTTTGTTTATGATTTGTTACAAAAGCCAGACGCCAGTATCCGGCACTGTTAGAAGTTCGTGCTTAGTAATGATACATTACTAAGAACTAATTTGTAATTGCTGAGAATAAACGGATTGAAGGGCGAGTTATTAGAAAACAGTCGCAAACTCCTTCTATCTTTCCTTAATCAGCTTGTCGCTGCAAGATGGTGTTTTAATCAAATTTATTTCATTAAAGTAATATCTAAAAACATTCAACAATTATCTTGATAAAGATTTTAAATTTGCAAAATTCTTATTTTACGAAAATTTTTAATAAACCAAAAGCGGTTAACACAAATGTTATATGGAGTCCATACAAAGTCTTTGAAGATACTAACTAAATACTTTTATGTTCTTATTAGTTAATGGATTTAGTTTTATATCTGTTTAGAATGTATATGTGCGTTAAGATATAATTTATATCGTTTCTTAAGTGGTTATCGATTTGAATTCTTGTGTTATCGATTCAGTTAATTGTATCCATAGAGCGTACACATAAGGTACGTTCGAGTGATTATTGCATATTTGTGAGTCCATCGCGAGTCGAGTCACGATCCGCTAATTATCGGTAATTAACGTTCGGAAGCGGCGTGACGTGCAGCGGTGGGCGGGGCGACCACTGTTATGTATGTTAATGGAAATAGCGGAGCCAATGAGCGGCATCACGCCACGCCGCCTTGTGATATATTAGCATTTGAATCGCTTATTCGTTCGCAGCCCCTACCACGGACGCCACTCGAATCGTATATCTTGTAAACTTTTGTCGACTTTTATGCATTTCGAATAGGCGGATCGACATGTTCTGCGAGTTTGTTATGTAAACTCGATAGTAATAAATTACCGTAATTCATCGTAGCGGACATAGCTTATCGATATAAGTCAATGCATGATAAAGTGTTGGAGACTCGATGTATTAGACAGCTAATAATGTGTATATGATATTCGCTGCGAGGTGTGAAAAGGGAAGCGATATTGTAAGTTAATTTATAGACGAACTGATATAGATATTTCAATTACTTTACAACTTAAGTATAGAATGCATTCAGTTAAATAGTAGATAGGTAAACTATTAGATTCATTCTGGGTTGCTGAAGTTTTCATTTATTTTTTTTTCATTACCTAATGATTTTTAGTATTAGGTTGACCTAAGTGTCAACAGATTAAAACTCAAGTAACGTTGTAACCAAAAACACTAACGAATGTTTAAATATAGCTGGGAAACCGGCCATAAGCAGAGTAAGCTTCGGTATATAAAGATAGCATTGTTTACGGTCGAAGGTTTTACTAATTTTATATTCAGCAGAAGACCAATGCAGCGTGTGCCGCTTGGCTACCAGTGCGGAACATATGGGTGGCGCTTCACGCTGCAATTTGCAACGCTATATGTACAGAAACCATTAGAAGTTGCGATATCTATCGTAAACGTTCTATAAATGTAATTCATATAAACATATAATTGTCGTAATTTGACACTTTCATTGCGGACTTCCGAAGTAATGCTTCAGAAGAAAAGTTTGAAATATTAATGACATTTGAATGGGGAGTGAATGACAATAAACGATCAAAATTTAAAATAACTGTGTGAAAAATCTTTAGCGTGTAGCTAGAGTCTCTGATCAATTACATTTAATTACAATAAATTAATGTAGTTGTATATAGCACTTACGTATATGTGGAAAAAATGAGCAAATAGTAGTGAAAATTTTAATAAGTTAAAGTAAATGCCATCTGGTATACGGATTATGATTATTAAAATGTAAATGCTATAGAATAAAATCATACTACGTATTAACTTAACGTTTAATATTAATGCGAAATATTTCTATCTTTTTAAAATTATGTTACTACAAGTGAGTGGATGTCTTAGCAACAGTTATGAAGGCATTGCAGGAGCATAACTAAATATCGACCGGCCTCATATGTCATATGTGTAAATAACCGACATACCGTATATTCTCTCATAAGATCACAACCGGAGCAGATTCACACGCGCCATTTTTTTAAATCGCAACATATCGACATCGACAATCTCTGATTTATTTCACAACACTATTTTAGGTAGCATGTCGCGCCGATCGCCTTATGACGAGATATGAAATTACTCTACGATGTATGAACGCTATATAGAGTTGAGCTTTAGATATATCGATGACGTTATTGGATGTTTTATGCCGACTCAACGATCGATTGCTGTAAAAAAGAATCTCGGTAAAAGGCTCTAAGCGATCTCACGACCAATGCTAAATTGCTACGGTAAAGTTAGTAATGTCATAATGTAAAAACTAACGATAAATCCTTCAAAACGACGTCGAAGATTATACATAAAAGGCATCTTGTCTTTAATAGTGAAGATGTGATAAAGAGAAAATTATGACAGGAAAAAGACTGCAAATATATAAAAGTCCAGGTTAATTATTTTTTCCAGACAACAATTTACGTATTTTCATTAAAGCTTATAGTGTTAAAGTGGACACAACTTTTGAAGAAACCCATACATTGTTTAGTCTTGCTAATTTCAAAATGTAAAATATTATTACCGATGAAGAGTTGTTTAATATATAGAAGGTTTGTTGTATAATGAAGGAACAGCAGGTTATTTGATGAAGGTACATATTACTCTGGTATCTGTGCCACACATGAACGTGACAGTAATACCGAGCGGCCGCGATCTGTCGAGCGTTAACAGGAATCTTTAATCTCACACGTGATCGTGCTTTGATTATTAACTTTATAATAATTATAAAATCACAGTTTAATAATCGCAAAAGATTAATTGGTTGATCAGATTCGTAACGATTAATAGTAAATTAAAATGTTTTATTCCATTACAGCGATCCTGTGTGATTATCGATCCTTATTTGTCAGGCATTTAAAAGCTGTAAACTGTTTCAAAGCTATAAAGTTAATATAAAGCTATAAAGCTTAATAGAAACGAAAGTGTGTTTTGTAGTTTGAAAAAGTAAAATGATTTCTAAGTTCAAATAGATTCCCAGTTGGATACAATGGTGGATATACCATATATCCGAATTGCGTATTTCAAATGTTTCATAACTTATACCTAATAATATTTAATTTCATATTTGGAAAACAAGTGGTTCTATCTTAACGTTATAAGAGAGTTCCTTTATGGACCAATACGTATAGAATCCGAAGTATTCAAGTGTGAACATTTTAAGTTACATTGCGATAGGTTCCGACCAATCGCTGTCAGATTTGCGGCCTGCGACAAACTTGCAAATAAAAAGTAATCGCATGTGGGAACCGGGGCGACGCCTCGTGGGAAACGCCGGAAATTTGCGCTTTTTTATTAAACCAGATCATTTTGCAAGACGTTAAGTGTACCACGTGATTTAATTGAACGGTTATTGGTACATTTGATTACGTGCAATTCGCGTATCTTTGAAGTTGACCCAATTTTTTGATAACAAGATCGTTTTAGCGTAAGTACTCTCATTTATTATTTCCATCTCTTTAGATGACTTATAATTAAAATGTAATTAAGACTTCTGGCGTCCTTTACATGTTTAATAAGTCGTCATATTGCAATTGAATCATCGCAAGAACTAAAGTTGAGATAAGATTTAGACTTAAAAAAATAACCTTTTTCGCGAATGCGCTTATTTTCGTCTCTCGCACCATATTAGGTTCGAACAAATAAGATGTTATTTTTAAAACGCATTAATATTCGCCCCTGTATAAAGATTAAAATTACATAACTAATAAATGAGATTCGATTATGCATACGGCATATGTATAATCTCTACGAAATTGGGTATCTTAGCTCGGATAGATAACAAAATTCTGAGTATTATAATTTATAGTTCGCCGTTAGAGCGAACTCTGCAATCTCGCTTCGTTTCATTTGCATTGGTGATTCGGATTTGCGGTGACATGGCCAGTATTAAAATGATGCATGGGGCTCTGATTGCGGCGGACGGCGCGGGGTAGACCGCGACGGTGACGTTTGTAACTGCATAGATATGCTAGCCTAGTAGAATTTAATCTTCTAGATATATTATCTGATAAACAAACAAATTTCTGCCAGATATGTATTTGTTCGATACATATATAGAAAATCAAGATGTGACCAAAAATCTAATAGTGTAGGCTCTTCTACAAATTCTATACCCTATAATGTTACAGTTTGTTGGCGAAAATTTAACTAACCATTGAAGGCAAAATTACTTCTATTACACCTTATTATTTTATCTAGTCTGTCCGTATTATTTTACGCGAAGTGTATAGTAAAATTAGTATTAAGCACCTTACGAACATTTCGATAGTATTTTACGTACAGACAGGTTGTTTGTAAGGCGATACCCCAGCTGAGGTATACCAGCGCTATAATCTTGACTAGTGAAATCCCGACACGATTCCCGCCAACGCACGAGCCTTACGTAGGTGGCCATACCTTTATCACAGCCACAATACCACTAGCGAACGCCCTCTCGGCTTTTATTTGACATTCCCTTAATAAATAATGGATATGTCGCGGACAACGTTAGTTTTGCAAAGACATCATCCGTTGAAAATGTTCTGCTACAAGCTAGCGACTTGAAGGCATTCTGAAGTTATGTTACGTAAGATATTAAACGTTAAGCTGTAATAGATGTGTATTAGCTTTAAGTACCGAAGCTTATAATGTACTTAAAGTAAAATATAGACTTGCATGGTATAAAATGTCTATCTGTGTAGCTCTTTTTATAAGGTCTTAACAAAACAAAAGAAGCTTAAGACATAACCACTCCCATGCAAAGTTAGTGGTTGTTTATTACTTATTCAAACAGTTCCCTAGTCTATAGTTAATCAAAAAGATTTCTTTGCTCATCGACTGTTCTAAGTGTTTCAATAACAGTCAACACTATTCATTGAAGTATTTTATAACCTTAAAAGTGAAGTATCGAATATTACATATGTGTAAGCAACCTCTTTGCAGTAATACGCATGTAATCAACAAAGTGTAACTGTCAAAGGCGTCAAGAACTTGCCTCAGGACATCACCTTGCGGCGTGCCGTGGGACCGGATACTCGGTGTGTCACGTCGCAACGACCGCGTACATCATTGCGCAATAAAATAGCACAGTTAATTGCAATTAAATATTCTTGACGGGTGAAAGTGAGACATGTCTGTCACATCAACTTTTCCTCGCACTCATTGAGATGTTTGCGACACTTACGTGTGTAACAATGTTAAATATAGTGGAAAATATTTGAATAAATTAAATCGCATGGAATTCTTTCTTCAGTGTTAAGTCGCTCCTGGGTCTGGGTACGAATTCGATTAGCGGGTTGTTGCATTTCAATTATTATCAACATTTTCAGTACAAGTTATCTAGAATAAAACTGTACGATCGGCAGTTGTTATGTAAACGCAGAAAGAAATATATCCCACGCGTGATTATTTCTTTTTGCAAACTGTATATTTTCTTAAGGATATTGTTTTTTGCAGTTACTTTTTACCTCACACTCGATTTATGTTTAGTAATGTATAGACAGTTAAATGGCATTTCTCACGGTCGAGTTGAGGAGTGGTCAAGGCGGGTAAATTATATTTATTGATAAACTTTATGATTGTGATAAATATCATGGTAATCATTGTCTCATACTACTCGATTATCTTATAAGTATTAATTGAATAAAGCTTCATTTAAATTGTAAAGCTTTTAAGCTCATATCACGCACAATTCTGTTACAGAACTGTTACAGAATTGTTAAATATATCATGTTACATATTCTGAAAGATTATTTTTATTGTAACACACAGCTTAACATTGAATAAATCGATAAATGTACGTTACTATATTTTTTTTCATTCAATAGCGATTTATAGTATGCGATATTATGATGGCCTTCCATTTGTTCCACTTATAACATCAGCATTATGTTAATAGAGTAGTTAACATTGTTACAGAGGAGTCGGTATGGCTGTGACCCCGCAGTACAACTGTACTCATATGTAAACCTATCGCATTATATTGAATACATGATTCTACATAATAGATCTACGTTTATATTACAATTTATTGCCTTTATCGTTATTCAAATAAAATGTTATGCAATCACATAATGAAATACAAATTAAATCGCAATGATTCTTAAGAGATATTCGATATAATTTTAAGATTCTATTCATTAAATTATAAAAAAGTTTGTTCATAAAGGGTGTTTGTGATAGACGTGAATAACAAGAATCATAATACTTAGCTGAAATTATGACGATTTCAACCAACTTACGTCTATCTAAAGTTGCTTTAAACGCAACATTCTGTATATCTACGATTATCATTAAAATCGTCATATGTATATTTAATCTAATACAATATAGAATATCTTTTTAATATTTATTATTCCTATAGTAATATAATCAGTCCCTGCAAAATATTTATTGAAGTACGTCGACAAGGTTGTCTGTCTACTCTCCTATAGACATTGCGTCAATGATAATAAACATACCACTAAATATATAAATAATGTTGGAATGCCGATTGACATAATAAAGTAACGTATTTAAATAGCTTTTACAAATTATTCTGACTCAACTATACATTATTGCATTGATAAAGCATTACTATACGTCGCAATAACTTCAATTATTTAGATAAGAATAATTTCAGTATTTATTTAATAAACATCCGTGAACTCATTTCACAATAGTGAATACGTCTTGAGCGTAGTTGTATTAAAAACACTTTAAGTATAGTTTAATAATTTACTTAATAACTCATTCGTTTTAGATCTCATTTTCATTACAAAAGACGATAAAATTACTCTTAATATGTAAGAATAAAATGGTGCTAGACATCTTCTCTCCAATTCTTTGTGTTTTTTTTTCTAATATAGTGATTTGAATAGTGACCGCTGCATATAATCATCTGCATTTGTTTCTGTATTTACTCCGTAATTGCTAAAGAAATTTCATAACAGTGTAATACTTTATTTGTATTATAAAAGGCTTGTTTACATGAAGTTCGATCGTAAACCGAAAACGTGTATGTAAATGACTCAATAGTCAGGGTATCGCGCTGGCCGTTGTGACCGTCATAATTGTATACCATTAGTCAATCCGCGCCTTTAACGAGACCAATACGTATTCACTCGATGTTACACTTGCATATTTAATATCACTTGATTTATTCAGCTCGAAAACACGCCACAATAAATGCGCCCGCGCACAAACGAGTTGTAGTCGAGGATCTTTATTTCCTACCCATTTTGGAGAAATGTCATTTTAAGCTTATAATTAAAATAAGCCAAAATATTGTCATAGCAACATACGTTCGTGTTGAAATATTGCTCTTATAGAGACGGTTTGTAGTATGATTTTCGATCTTATATGGGTTGTGTATTTATTTCTCTTGCTGTATTGTAATTCATTGTAGTGCAATTTGTATTTCGAATCGATCGTTCGAAAACAAATTCAACTTGCCAAGATCCAATGTAATGTTACTTTTCGATTTACATTTCACAATAATAGCGGGTGCAAACCTTTGACTAAACTATCGCACAACTGTTATGCAATTGTCGATTGACGATTGTTCCGCAGCCAATTCAATTGTTTATTTGCACGACTAAGAATCGAGTAATGTGCGCAACTTCATATAAACACATAGGAAACAAAGTGAGACTAAACAGTTGTGCGATAGTATAGTTTCCGGTGTGCGCAAACTCTAAACTTACACAATTGAACTATGATATCAATTGCGGTGGTTTTGTTGGTTATTGTGATGTTACGTATTATGGGATTACATTTGTTTATAGATTTAGACAAATTCCATTCTCCTTATTATCTTTGACTTGTGGTCGCTTGATATTATCTTTTTTGATAATTAAATCATAGTGTATTACGCTATACTGTACTACATAATACTTTCATACTACTTAATGTAATAAATGCGTAAGTTTAGATGGATGGATGGATGTATGTTTGTTAGAATTTGTAGCCCTGAACGGATTTTGATGAAATTTGGCAAAGACGTAAAGGATAGTCTGGAAGAACACATAGGCTATTCTGTTTTTTTTAATACCACGCGGTCAGAATCACGGGCGAAAACTAGTTTTATAATATATCGCCAATATTAACTATGACTCCAAGTTCATACAAGGGTCGTCACACCGATTATTGAAAACTCGGTCAGAATCATCAATGTAATAGTAAAGAATAAGGTCATAACTGCACAATTAAGCTCCAAGAACATCAATCCACCTGATAATCGAACGTATTACCTGTAATCGACCTTCTACAAATATAGTACAGATCTAGTCCAACACTAGTGGGCTGTCATTAAGCCCTATCGAAGCGCTTCTATGAAGGCGGAACGTAATAGCGGCGTTGTTTATAATAGCGTGCTTACGGGACATAATGCGGGTCATAGGACAATGGATTACGCACGCTTAAGCCGAATCATGTTACAGTTTTTAATTTATGTTGTGTTCTTAAACTTCGGAAATTACTTATAAAATTATTATCTCAGCAAGAATTTCCTAGATTAAATTGAGTTCAGGTGTTTTGTTCTTCTTCGATTTTCTATATTAAACAATGATAAAACAATTCGGAGAAATAAACAATTTTTTTTGTTAAAGATATTGAGTTTCGAAGCCACATAGCAAGAAAGTAGTTAAGTGCAGTAAATGCAGTATTTTTTTGCAGAAAACATTATAGGCATTTTTTATTTCCTTTGAAATATTAATAGAAGCTCTATAATTACAAATTACAAAGCGTTTCGAATCACACGTTTAGCATATGGGATCAATAACAATTTACATAGTTCCTGCCCACATTGTTTGCGATACAGACCTTGGCATTTAGTCAAAACGTCTGGTAGATGCCTGAGGATGATACTGTGTGAATGAAGTGTTAATTTGTTTATAAGCGACATTCGATAAGCTTGAGATATGTTTTACCTGTATTATGTTGCTATAAAAATAAACCAAGGTGATACGGATATTTGTAATTTATGAAGGGAAATGCGTCGCGTTAAGTGAATTTAAGTTATCGTTGTGTTATTTCGAATTGGATACTGTAAATTTAAAAGATAAGTATGTAGGGGAACAGAATTCCTTATACTGTCTTAACAAATAAAGTAGTAAAAATTATGTAGAACTAATCAATAGTTACTGTTTCTATTGCAATTATAGTTTTAAATTGAGATTATTAAAACTCTGAACAGATTATTGTGTCCCAAATTGAGTTTCTCAAGAATTATTGAGTCATGAAATAAAAACTGTATCGATCAAAATTATTATTCTGTTTACTCATTATCGTACGTAAATTATGCACTGTTTTGACATTACTTCGACGGCGCATGTATCAATCTCTTTGTTATTGACGCATCATTATTGTTTTTTATTGCGTTTTTAAGAGTTATATGCACAATAAAGACACGTGACACGTGAGACTTTATATATAAGTCTACGATTCGATTATATTTCACAGTTTTGTGATTAATGTTTACGAAACACAAAATTTGCTTTTTATTAGTATTTTATAAATACAATAGAAAGCAAAGCAAAAGTTTAATTTATTGTTCTTCCAGTTCAGTGCTGGATAAAAACTTGTTCGTTGTAAACAAAGGTTACTTATGTAATAAGGGCTGTACGTTCACTTTTAAAATTAATTGAATTATATAAGATGTCCCAATGTTTATTCTCTTTGCTACAGAAACTGATTAATTAAGACGATAAGAGATTAAATTTAACGCACTTAATTGATACATAAGATAGATGTTTAAATAAACATGTCGATATAGCATAGAATTCCGTGGCATTTTCGTGGCAATATGTCCTTAATTCCCTTTGACAAAAGAAGAGACCATAATATGTATTAATAAAAGTCTCACAGTAGTAATACGGTGTGTTTTGTATCTTTTCTGTCTTTTAGATTAGTTAATTGTATAGACCAACAAAATTATCTCGCCCGTTGGGTACAAATCACACAATAAAAATGATAGCTCACTAGCCCAATGTCAGTCTCATAAACAGCTGCCATGTTTCTTTTTAATCTCTTTTTTATGTCCATCTAAGTCTAACGTATTTTCGATAGAACAAACGGCGACAGCACTGCGTCTCTCACCGGGCCAGATATTTTTGGTTGACTATACATCAATCTCTGCATTGAAAAGTCAAATTGAATGGTCCAAAGTTTACGTCACCAATGTTCCAAATGTCGGAGCAATTAAAATAAGAAGATCAATGCAAATTCTGGAACAGTTGACTCCATGTATGGGCTTCATTAAGGGAATACAAAAACATTAAGGGGCACGCCTCGAAGCGGACGTTTAAATAGGAATGTTTTTTTTTCTTTTAATTAATAACTGATCGCTGTTCCGTAGCCATTGTTGCTTGTCGGTCTGTACCGGGTACTGTGATGGATGAACTCTTTCGACAACCACAAACCAGGCTTATTTTATTTCGTTTTACGAGTATTCTGTAATTTGTGTTTGGACGTTGAGATAATTATAAAAATAACACAAAGTAAATCATTATTGTAATTGGTTATAAACCTCGTTAGTATAGCTACTTAACTTTTTAAATTGGCGTATGGTTGTATTGTATCGTCATGCAGTGATTGCACGTAACAAATACGTGCGTGTATGAATGCGTATGAAATAAAAAAAAGCATTGACATTATCATTATTAGATGTTCAGCACGAGCGCACACCTTTGACTAAACTATCGCACGACTGTTGCGTGATTGTCGTTTATTTCGCATCTAATGCAACTGTTCAATTACACAACAAAAAATAGAGAAGTGTGCGCACCTTCATATGTATAAGCTTAAAGACGCATATGTTAATATCGTCATAATATTGTGCGATAGTTTAGTTTCAAGTATACGCACGCTTTAATAATATGAGATTGCTTATCAATTACTTCTATTACATGAATAGTGCAAGCTATACTGAATGGTTTGATTTGATTTGCTGCTAATTGCTGAGAAGCGGGTTCGTATATCGCGTTGGTGGCGTGCTTGTGGCGTGCAACATGAATTTAATAACCTATCTCTCCAGGCAGCTCGTTACACGGTAGCTTACTACTGCTTAATGGCTACACTCTGTGTCGAATCTTTAACATTAATATCAATTCATTACATACAAATGTACTTGAATACTTAAAACGTAAAATTAATAAGAATTTGTCTCACATGGTTAACGGAATCTGAAATTTAAGGTGAAAATGATGGAATTTGCTTATAATGGTAGAATTTGAGATGCGCTCTGCTTTTGTTATTTGTAAATGTTAATTCGATACGATAAGTAGGAATGTAAATTTGGTTATTTTTAAATTATCGATATCGATAATGTTGACAATAAACGTAATGCAGAATTGTTTGGTCCGTGTGAGAAGTAAATTAGTATCGCAGTAAAACAAGTTGTTATTTTAATAGGCGGTAAGAAATAAGTGATGGTGTACTTTCTCTAGATAGCAAAGGAAACCCTCCTGGAAAGCCCGGAGCGACGGCATTACGCTCGGCAAGCCCGCACCTACTTTACATACTGAACTTGCCCATCCATAGAGAGTGCTCTTATTCCAAGTGATGTACAACGACATTTGTTCATTGATATCGATAGAACAACTGCAGTTGTAAGTTCATTAGTAATGTTAAGATGATGAAAATTTACGTATAAAACATGTTATTAAAACAGGCATAGAAGAAACGTATTTCAAGTGTTAAAATAGAAAAAATGTATTAACCGTAATAAAATACTTAAAATGTCTAAATTATGACACTACCAATATTTCCAAAAAAATTAAGCATATTATATTACTAAACAATTTTACGACAAATAACAGTTTTATCGTAACATTTATTTAACCTGTTCCCATCACTATGTATCGATACAATTAATTATATCGACATTGAAAAAAACAATATCACCACATGGTAATTAGCATTCAGTATAAGTGGACCATCATTCTCAATGTTTTTGCTTAGTTAATTAAAGTTATCGGTGAAAAACTAAATCGTTTATATGTAAATACGTTGAAACTGTTCGCTCACTGTAATTGTCATCGCGGAATTGAAATCGAAAATTTCTTGATGCGCTCATGTATAAAGACCACACGCCGATAACCACCAGTTAAAGATGAGCTCCGCTTTCATATCATCTCTTGAATTGTAATATAAATTATTAAAATGTTCACCAAAAGAAGAT
>DVQG01000133.1:0-19251 GCA_018231605.1 Papilio ambrax
CACGTGCGCGGAGCCGGCGCGTGGCGCGGCGGGCGCGGCGCAGCGCGGCGGCAGCAGTGGCGCGCGGCAGCGGCACACCACCTCCTCCCCGCCCGCCTCCCCCGCCTCGCACGTGCCGCCGTTCTCGCACGGGCACGCCAGCGGCAGCGCGCGCGGACTCTCCACAGCTGATGATCGGAATTATAATGTTAACAAATGAATAAAGTGACGTCCTTAAACTACGATAACTGCGGTATGGGTGTGGGGAGGGCCTACCGGCGTCGCAGGCCAGCAGCTGCGTGGCGCGCTTGGGCGGCTGCAGCTGGTCGGGGCAGGCGCAGCGGCGGCCGGCGGGCACGGCCAGGCACAGGTGCGAGCAGGGTAGACGCGCGCACGCCGCTCCACGCAGACCCGTCGCGTTGTAGCGCCGCGGGTGGTACACTGATCGACGGAATGAACGTGTTATTTTATTTGTTTACGACATTTTTAAACATACGGCAGGAAGGATGAAAATAATGGTCTACGAGTCCATTTAGCTATAGAAGACGAGGGCATATTTCGTAGAAAGATAATGACGCTAACCCTTGACGGCCGAGGGATTGACTAGATCTTTGGAGATGACGAAGGGCACGCCGCGGCCGAACTTGTCCTGGCGCACCAGCTCGCCGGTGTCGCGCGTCACCCAGTACAGCGATGACTCGAACACGTCCAGCGAGAGCGGGTGCCGCAGCGCATCGCCTTTGAGCACTACGCGCCGCTCGGAGCCGTCGTGGCGCATCGTTTCGATGGTGTTCAGCTTCGTGTCCGCCCAGAATATCGCGTGGTCCATGGCGTGGTCGATGGCGAGGCCGGTGGGGTGCCGGATGTTTTCGGTGACGACGGGCCGCCTCTTGGAGCCGTCCATCCAGGCGATCTCGATCTTGGGCGCGGAGCCGGCGTCGGCCCAGAACATGCGGCCCATTTGCGGGTCGAGCGCCAGCGAGGTGGGGCTCTCGATGCCGGCGGAGACGAGCGCGCGCCGATACCGGCCGTCGCTGCGGGCCACCATCACGCGGCCGCGCGGCTTGGAGCCCGTGCGGTCGGCCTCCGTCCAGTACAGGTTATCCCCGACATAGTCCACGGCCAGCGCGGTCGGCTTCGAGTTGCCTTTCATGTTCAGATCCTGCGCGAAGCCGGTCTTTACGCGCCCGTCGAGCGCGTTTACCATGTATGATCGCTTTATTGTCTTCTCGTAGCTGTCCGCCCAGAAGATCATCTCTCGTTGCGGGTCGTAGTCGATGGCCTCGATCCTCTTCTCCGAGTTGATGACGTCGAACTCTTCGTTGTTGTCCCGTACGAAGGCGCGGATGACGGGGCCGTTGGCGAACATCAGCACGACGTCGTCCTCCTGCGCTTTGCACACGCCGGATAGATTATCTGCCAATCTGAAAAATGGCAATTCGTCGCATTTACATATAATTTGTTTTGAAATGTTGATGTTATATTATAAAAATATATATAGAGGTGTAGTCACCGGAAGCCCTCCCGACAGGAGCAGCTATAGGAGCCGTTGAGGTTGTGGCACAGGTGGCTGCAGCGATGCGCGCCGGTGGCGCACTCGTCCACGTCAACGCACTTCTTGCTGTCGCCAGCCGCGATGATGTAGCCCGGGAAGCAGCTGCAGATGTAGCCGCCCGGCGCACTCGCCGCGACCCCTGAGCCTGTTATGTTCGTGCAGAATTGTTCGCACCCGCCTGCAATTACATCACAGTCGTATTAGTATAACAGATCTCTTGAACAAGTTGTGAAGGGGGATGCAGAGTGCGGGGGCGCACCTTTGTGCGTGAGGTCGCAGGTGCGCTGCGTGTGGCAGCCGAGCTCGTCGGAGGCGTCGCCGCAGTGGTCGCGCAGGTCGCAGAGCGCAGCGCGCGGCACACAGCGCCGGTTGGCGCACTGGAACTGCGTGGCGGGGTCGCAGGGCCGCGCGCGCGCCGCGCACAGCGTCATGTTGTTCTCGTCGGAGCCGTCGCCGCAGTTGTCCACGCCGTCGCACACTTGGTATCTAAAGAAAATACACATTTATTATATTCACTTGCCCGATCATTTGTATTTTGTCACGACGACCAGGATTGTTCTTGGTTTTTATTTAATGATACCGCATAAATTTTATGATGTGAAATGAAATATGAAATTAAATAAATTAGTGTGCGAAATATATGAGAGAAGGACGGGTGCGACCTGGGCACGCAGCGGTGGTTGTCGCAGTGGAAGCGGCGCAGCGTGTCGCAGTTAAAGTTGGAGCAGATGGCGGCGGCCTCGTCGCTGCCGTCGCCGCAGTCGTCGGTGCCATCGCACAGGTCCGACTGCGACACGCACAGGTTGTTGCCGCACTGGAATCTGTAACGCACCGCACCAAATGTTTTACTTAGTGAACAGACTGTAGCAAATGTGTATCAGGCAGTCGAACTAAATTGCTTGTCTTTGTTTATGCGTTTCATTAGGTTACCTGCTTTCGGGGCAGTAGCGGCCGCCGGGGAAGCGCGGCGGGCAGCCGATCTCGTCGGACAGATCCCGGCAGTCGCGGTCGCCGTCGCACCGGAAGTAGGCGGCGATACAGTGGCCCGACTTGCACTGGAAGGTGCCGTTCTTGCATTGGAACCCGCCGCAGTCGGACTCGTCGGTGTTGTCGCCGCAGTCGTCTTCGTGGTCGCAGCGCCAACGCGACGAGATGCATTTGCCGTTGCCACACTTGAACTCTGACTCGGAGCACTCGCGGTACTTGTGCCGACACACCGCCTCGGCCTCGTCGCTGCCGTCGGCGCAGTCATCTGCGAAATCGCACAGCCACTGCTTCGGTATGCAGCGCTTGTTCTCGCATGTAAAGTCAGTTTCGGGGTTGCAAGTGGGACAGTTCTCGGGGAGCTCGTCGGATCCGTCTCGACAATCGTCCTTGCCGTCGCAGAACAACCATTTCGGTATGCATCTGTAATTGGATTGCCCTGGACACCTCCGCCATCCCGTGGTGCAGTTCTTTTGTCGGCACATGTACGCTGGCTCGTCAGAGTCGTCGCCGCAATCGTTGTCAAAGTCGCACATCCATAACTTGGGAATGCAGCGGCCGTTCTTGCAGGAGAACTCTGTGTCTGGGTTGCAGGGCCTGTTGTGGCACATGGCTGGGTCCTCGTCACTGTTGTCCTTGCAGTCGGTGTCACCGTCGCACTTCCAGCTGTCCAGAATGCACCTACCGCTGGCTTTGCACTTGAATTCTAGAAGAGGACATTCGTGCGCGCACTCAGCTTCGTCGCTGCCGTCGCCGCAGTCGTCGGTGCCGTCGCAGATGGTAGCCGCGGGCGTGCAGTTAGTGTTCTTGCACTGGAAGGAGCCTGCTCTGCAGTGCCTCACTGGGCAGGTATCCGGTTCATCTGAGCCGTCCATGCAATCTTTTTCGCCATCACACTTCCAGAACCACGGTATACATTTCTCGTCGCGTCCGTTGCATCTGTGCTGGCCGTCGGTGCAGTTGGCTATGCAACTTTTCATATCCCGAGCTAAAAAAAATTGATTCGGGCAGGCGCATTTATAGGTGGTCGAGCCTTCCTCGCCGTAGCCTTCGATGTTTAAGTAACTCGATTCGTGCTTTGGTGCGATAAGGCAGAGGTGGGAGCAGCCTCCGTTGTCAGCGCCACAAGGGTTTGTATAAGAGAGTTGCCTCAATGGATGGACAACATGAATGTCATACGGGCGATGTGTTGTGTTACGTAGCACGGTTAGGTTTTCTCCGGAGTGTTTATTTGCTTTGCTTATAGCCTTGAGGTTCCAATCGGTCCAGTAAATTTCGTCATCAAATAAACTGAGAGCGAAAACGTGAGGGACTTTAGTGCCGGATAGGACGATGTGTCTATGTCTTCCTTCTAAATCGGCCGAGCCGATATAATCAAGATGAGCGTCGGCCCAATATATTCTATCGGTGAAGTAGTCTATTGTCAGAGCATTGGGCCAGGCGATATCGTCTTCCCAGTTCAATATCGCCGTGAAGTTAGAACCGTCCATGCCGATTTTTCCGATGTAGGCTTGAAGATGCCACGAGGTGTAGTATAGATAGCCGATGCCGGGGTGCACCACTATCGCGCGCGGATCGGCAATGCCAGTCTTTAACGTTTTTCTCCTGGTACCGTCTAGTTCGGCGACGTCTAGATTTTTCGAATGTCGATCTAGCCAGTAAATTTTCCTACCTATCCAGTCAATGGCTATACCTTCTAAACCATGAGAGTCGTGTCTTATTACAACCTCCTTTGTCGGGTTGGGGTCAGAGTAATCGGATTTGTAAATTGTTTTAGCCGAAACATCAGCGAAATACATTTTCTGTTCCTTAATATCAAAGTCTATAGCCACAACGTTCATTAAGTCCTGGTGCACTAAGTTGTACCGGGACGCGTCAGTCGACATGTTTCTGACGTAGTACTTATTAGTAAATATGACCCATGCAGTTGTGTTGTCCTTTCTCTTGCAAGTGCGCTCGTCTGCTTCTCGTTCGTAGTACTGATCGTTACATTTACAGTAGTAAGATCCGGGCGTGTTGGAGCAATACTGCGAGCAGACGCCGGGACTTTCGTTGCATTCGTCGATGTCCGCGCACGCCTTCCCGTCCCCGAGCAGCTTGTAGCCCTGGTTACAGTCGCAGTAGTATCCTGTCAACGTATCAACACACTTGTGGCCGCACTGGTTGATCTCCAGCTTCGCACACTCGTCGACGTTGCAGTGGGCGGGCTCGTCGGAGTCATCGCTGCAGTCCGACACCTTGTTGCACACTAGGCTGCTGTCGATGCACTGATCGTTATTGCATTTGAATTGTCCTGCCGGGCACGTCTTGTTCTCCTTCACGCATCCGACTTCATCCGAATGGTCTCCACAGTCGTCTTCGCCATCGCATCGGAAGTGATTCCGGATACATTTGAAATTCTGACATTTGAACTCTTGATCCGTACACTGTTTGTACTGTGTGTTGCAGTGTTTTCCTTCGTCTGAGCCGTCTCCGCAATCGTTGTCGTGATCGCACACCCAGCCCCGGTTTATGCATCTCCCGTTATTACACTGGAACTGATCGTCCGAGCAAGGCGTGGGCGTCGAGCAATGGTGGATGGTTGAATTTTCGTCCGTACCGTCGATGCAATCCGGGTCGCCGTCACAAACCCATTTCTTAGGAATGCACTGCGCACGGTTCCAAAACTTGTTTTCTTCGCAGGTGTATTCAGTTTCCGGGTCGCACTTTCTTTCGTTGCATTGGTGTCTGTCATCCTCGTCGCTGCCGTCGAGGCAATCGTTGTCGCCATCACAAATGTAGATCCTGGGGATGCAGTTCCCGTTGTCGCAGGTGAACAGGTCGCCGAAGCAGGTTCGGCCCTCGGAGCGGCAGTACTCTGGCGGCTCATCGACGCCATCCCCGCAGTCGTCGTCGCCGTCGCAGTACCACGTGGCGGGGATGCAGCGGTGGTTGTTGCAGCGGAAACTGTTTTGCGGGCAGGTTCTCTGGGCGCAGTGCAGCGGGTCTTCGTCCGAGTTATCACCGCAGTCATTGTCTCCATCGCACAACCAGTAGGGTTCGACGCAAATATTAGTCTTTTCGCACTTTAGGTGATTTGTGGGACACGTCGTATTTCTCGGGCATCGTTCATGAGTTTCATCGGAGGTTATGTTGTCCTTGCAATCATTGATGCCGTTGCAGACCTGGGACATCGGAATACAGCGAGAGTTGAGACAGGTAAATTCGCCTTCAGCGCAGGGCGGGTAAACGCAGCCTTCCTCGTCGGAGCCGTCCTTGCAATCGTTTTCGTGATCACATTTCCAGGACTTGAATATGCATCGACCATTGTTGCAGCGGAATTCATTGGGCGAGCAGGAGTGATACGCGCAGTAGTTTTTGTCTTCGTCGGAGCCGTCTCCGCAGTCGTCGTCGCCGTCGCAGGACCACATACGGCTGATGCACTTGCCGTTGGCGCAGAAGAATTTGCTAGGGTCACATGTGATGTTCTTCGTAACGCACATACGTCCCTCGTTCACCAATTTGGTGTTGTCGTCACATTTGCATTCGACGGAATTATTTGGAGCCGGATGACAACTTTGAGCGCATCCTCCGTTACTTATTAGGCAAGGATTCACTTTGCACGACTGGCGGCTCGTACTGTAGATGTGAATGTCTCTCGGAGAATCTTCTAAACGTTTGACCATTTCCACCATGTTGGCACCGGTGTGCTTTTCTGCACGATACACGCCACGTAATTGCAAGTCGGTCCAGTAGATATAATTTCTAAATACCGTGATGGCGAAAGGATAAATTGTTGCGGATATGAGAACTTCTCTATCGGATCCATCCAGTTTGGAACGTTCGATTTTTTCTCGAACTGCATCAGTCCAGTATAACATGTTTTCGTCGAAATCGATAGTCAACCCGCTCGGTTGTGACAAGTCTTTATCTATAATAGCTTTTTTCAGGGAGCCGGCCATAGTGGTTCTGTAGATCTTACCGGAAGTGCCGAATCGGCCCCAGTCGGTGTAGTATAGGGTCCCGTTGCAGGGGTCGACCACGATGGCCCGGGGGCGCTCCACCCGCGCTATCATAACCAGCTCGGTGCCGTCGAGGTTCATAGCGTAGATAGAGTTATTCGAGCTGTCAGTCCAATAGATTTTCTTTTGGGTCCAGTCATATGAAATTCCTTCGGGATTAATGTTTTTGCTAATGATATTTTGAATTTTTGAGGATTCAGGGTTAACGGACGACATCCATGCGATTCGTGCCCACGGTCTTATTTGAGTGAAGAACAGCTTGTTGTCCACGTAGTCAAATTCTACACCGACGACGTTGGTTAAATTGCCGATGGGTTTGAACGGAACTCCGGTTGATTTGGGATCCAAATTCACAGCTCGTATTTCAGTCCTAGTTGTAAAGACTAGGTATTCATCGACTACGTCGCATTTTTTCGGATTGGTGTTCGATATCTGTCCGGTGGCGCAGTCGCACCTATGCGTGTAGCCCTTGTTAGCGTCTGGGGGGTAGCTGAAGCACAACTGCTCGCAGCCCCCGTTGCCTAGCTTGCGGCAAGGGTTGTTGTCGTCCGTGGGCTGGTTGTTAACATCAAATATAACAATGTCCCGCAACTTTGGTAAATTAGTTCTCAATTTTTCGGGCATCGACATATTACCTGGTAATTTAGACGCCTTGTATATCGTTTGTAGGTTTCTATCCACCCAGTAAACGCTGCCGGTTTGTATCGCTATACCCATAGGATTCGGTAGGTTGGACCGGATTAGCTGTCGGTTGCCACCGTTGTACGATATCTTCTGAATCTGGTCCAACTTCGAGTCGACCCAGTAGACGTCGTGGGTCATCATGTCTATTGTTAAGTCTCGGGGATTTGAAATTCCAGAACTGACAACCGTCTGCCAGTTGCTGCCGTCCAAGTACGCTTTTCCTATTCTCGGATATTGTCCATAATCGATCCAATAGAGAAGCCTCTTCAACGGGTTGACGGCAAGCTCTCTCGGGGCGTCCATTGTCGTTTTCACGAGAACTTTTCTATGAGATCCATCCAGCCAGCACATTTCGACGTAATTTTCATGCGGAAAGACGTTCGTGAAGTACAAGTTGCCAGCGACCCAGTCAACGGCCAAGCCCCTGATGCCGTTGCTACCAATGCCGTCCTTGATAACGTGTTCCAGGTCCGTGCCGTTCGGCCGAATGCGGAATATTCCGTTCCATTGGCCACGGTTGAACTCCACCCAGTAAATGAAGTTGTCCGAGAAATGCACGTCAACGTGAAGGACATGGTGGCCTTGTCCGGTGACAGGCACCATAGCCTCGGCGCTGCCCTCGAGGCTGAAGCCGCGGATGAGGTCCAGTTGAGAGACCACTGCGAACGTCTTGTAGGGCACACAGTTCACCTCATTTTCTTTTTTGTATCCTATGGAGCAGGAACAGATCCGCGAGCCTCCGTCACTTGGAATACAGATTTGCTCGCAGCCGCCGTTGTTCAGGGTGCACGGGTGATGATGCATCATCTTTCTCTTCTGGAAAATCGTGAGCGACTTCAGATCGCTCTCGTTGTCGAGTATAACTTTGATGTTATCACCGTTCGGTAGGTCGGCCTTAATGATCTTCTCGTGACGTGGATCTAAGACATAGAGCCGCGAGTCGAGCACTGCGATCACCTTCGGATACGAGATGGCGTTAGCCTCCGTCAGGATCGTTTTCCTGTCGTTTCCGTCCGTGTTCACGCTGTTGACGCTGGCGGGAAATTGCGTGCTGAAGTACAGTATTTTCTTTTCTACGTCAATGGCCACTGCTTCGGGTCGCTCAATTCCGTCAACTAAAATAGCCGCATTTGTACCGTCCATGTTTACTTTTCCGATTTTTGCTGGAACTCCGAAACCTCCTTCATCTGACCAGTATATTTTTCTGTAAAAAAAACAATCATAAATGAATAAATAAAATAATAATAGCCAGGAATTTTGTAAAATTAACTCCGGTTTTTTTTTTAATGAAAAGCAGGCAAACGATTTCGCTTTTTATTGATTAATTCGACGCCCATGAACATCAAATTTTTATCGTGTCACAAGCAAAACTTATTAATACAAATGCCGCTACCTACACCCAGTTCTAACTGATAGTTTTAACTGGGGAGTCCAACTATTTAGTTAAAACTGTCACTTAAACGTGAGCGCCTGTAGCGGGTTTTATGTAATTTGTCAAAATAGCGAAATGCCCACTGCTCATAGATACGTATTAACAGAGGAGGGAAGCCACAGAATGAGGATTTTCTCTACCTATGGTAGGTTTAACACCAGTCTTCAGTGTGGTTGTGGTATAGCCCCGAGCGAGTGAGTCGTTCGTGCTACAAATGTTATTAGGCCTTTAGCTCTACCTAGCAGTGTTATTTTACTTTTAACCATTTTATATGAGATCGAAATAACTGACCCTTCGGTGGGGTCCAGGCAGATGGCACGCGGCCGCGCTATAGAGGTCTTCCTGCCGTCATTGGCAAACACGATGGTCCTGTACTTGAGCTTGCCGTCGACGCGCACGAGCTCGATGTTGCTGGCGGCGCGGTTGGCCAGGAAGAGGTTGCGGCCGAGCCAGTCGAAGGCCAGCGCGGCGGGCGCGCCCACCAGCCCGGGGTCGGCGCCCAGCAGCTCGGTGCGCTCGCCGCCGCCGTACGGCATACTGAACACGGTGCAGTTGTCGTCGTCTGCCTCTCCCCCCGCGCTCCCCGCACTCCCCGCACCCACCGCACCACCCGCCTGCAGCCAGTACAGCACGCGCCCTTGCCGGTCGTACTCCAGCTGAACGCCGCCTGCGCACACCACATCACATCACCATGTTATCCACCCATTTACTGTATTCTTTTCTACAAAACATAATTATTCAGTGTTAATACGAAACAAACGTCAAACGCACCTTGCACGCCCACCACCGGCGACAGTTGGCCCGCGCGCCCCGACCCGTCCGGCGACAGGTCGATGATCTGAGACCCTTTCAGAATCATCAAGTATGCGGATTCCTCTGCAAAAGGAAGCAACAACGTCAACAGTGAATATATTATGGCTTGCAAAATTTAAAAAATAAAACAAGGGAACAACCTTCGATGCATTTTCCATCGGGCAGCACCTTGAAGCCTGGCTTGCATACGCAGGTACGCGGCGCCGTGCGGTTGGGGCTCAATAGGCAGAGGTGGTCACAAGGGTTGGCACGGCAGGGCGAGGGGTGCGGCGGCTGCAGCGAGGGGTGGTGCACGTGGATGGACAGCGGCTGCGAGATGAGGTGCGACACCACGGTCTGGTTGGTGCCCTTAAACTTGTGCGCGGAGAGCACTCGGTTGAGTTGGCGGTCCGTCCAATACAGCGTATCCTCGAACAGGGTGAGCGAGTGCGGATGCAGCAGGTAGTGGCTGCCGGCCAGCACTTGCTGCCGCCCGGTGCCGTTGTAGTAGCAGAAGTCGATGAAGTCCAGCTTGGAGTCCGCGAAGTAAACCCGCTGTGTGGCCGTGTCCAGCGTGAGGCCGTTGGGCCAGTATATCTTGGTGGTGATGATGGCGGAGCGCTGCGAGCCATCCATGCCGATCCTCTCGATGCGTGGGTTCTCTCCCCAGTCGGTCCAGAACAACCAGCCGGCGCTGGGCGCGGGGTCCAGGCACATCCCGCGCGGCTGCGTGATGTTGCCGCTCAGTAGGGTGGTCCTCGCGCTACCGTCCTCCTTGGCGACCTCGATGGTGTTCAACTTGCTGTCCAGCCAGTAGATGTTGCCGCCGACCCAGTCGTACGCCAGGCCCTCGACCAGGTCCAGACCGGTGGAGATGATGACCTGAGGCTCGCTGCCGCGGTCCAGTCTCGAAATCTTCTTCAGTTTCATGTCGGACCAGAATATCGTCCCGGTGTGCATGTTGGAGGCGGTGGCGACCACGTTCTCGACGTTAATGGGCACGCGCTCGAGGCCCTGCTCGTTGAGGTCGGCAACCAGGATGGAGTGCCGATTGGATATAATGAGGAAGGCGCTGGAGTGGTTGTTGGCCTTGCAGGAGTGCTTGTCGGTGTTGAGCCGGTATCCCTCCACGCAGCTGCAGAAGTAGGAGCCCTTGGTGTTGGTGCAGCTCTGCGAGCAGAGTCCGGGCGGCTCGCACTCGTTCACGTCGCCGCAGGAGAGGCCGTCGCGCTGCAGCTCCTCGCCCGCGGGGCACAGGCACAGCGGCCCGTTGGGCGTCTGTTTGCAGCCGTTGGAGCACAGCCCGCTTTGGTGCTCGCATTCCGCGAAATCGCAACTCGCACCTGTAATTTGCGATTAAAAACAGTTTCAATGAACAAATAAAAAAGGTCGATGTTTATCACCGACGCGATTATTTACCTTCATCGGCGCCGTTGGGGCAGTCGAAGCTGTTATCGCAGACCTGCGTGAGGTTGACGCAGCGGCGCGCCACGCCGGGGCACTGCCACTGTCCGGAGGGACAACTGAAACACACCATTTTTATACATACATCCTTTATCTAGCGCCCAAACAATACAGCCTAGTTTTATTTTTATAATAGAAATATTTGATTTAGTAAAAACCATATAGTTCCCACACACTATAGGCTAAATATTTTTAATACTATTTAATTTGGGGCGTAAATAAATTGGAAAATATTGCCATGCAAAAGAGGGATAAAAACTACAAGCCAAAAGCAGCAAAGAAGCAAGATTTCTACGGTAACGATAACGTTTAGCCAAAAGCAAAGGCCTTCCTTGTCATTTAAGCTTTTGAATGTTAACATTTGCAAATGAAAGTTTTATGGAATGTAAATAATAGAATAAAGATTTTATTATGTCACACCGAACGGGAAACAGTAGTAAATAAATACGCGAAAAATTTTTTTGAATGGTATTGCGCAGTGACATTTGAGGCATATGGTCAAACTTCGTTCAAATTAGTATTCGTAAACCGGTAAATGAAATAAGTAAGTTTTAACCGGAAGGGCGGCGGCTTGCAGGCGTGCGCGGCGCTCTCGTCGCTGCCGTCGCCGCAGTCGTCGCGGCCGTCGCAGACCGCGGCGCGGTACACGCAGCGGCCGTTGTCGCAGCGGAACTGCTGCGGGCCGCACGCCGCCGCGCCGCACGTCGCCGGCTCGTCCGACAGGTCCTCGCAGTCCGGTGTGCCTGCACACAACCACAAACTAAATAATTGTCCTTATCGAAATACAAATTTAACGTAAGCAATTTGTTTCCGTACATACCGTCGCAGTACCAGGTGCTGGGTATGCAGATGCCGGAGGAGCGGCACTGCGCCTGCTTGTCGGGCGCGCACTGGTGCGGCGCCAGCGCGGGGCAGCCCACCTCGTCGCTGCCGTCGTTGCAGTCTGGGATCCCGTCGCACTTGTACGCCTCCTGCGGCGGACCAAGGTAACGTTCAGTACGGAGTCGTCGACGGTCGGCCGTCAGCGAGGCGCGGGTGCCGTACCTGCACGCACTGCTTGAGGTCGGCGCATTTGAACTGCGTGGCGAGGCAGGAGACCGGCGGGCAGTCGGCTTCGTCCTGCTTATCGAAGCAGTCGTCGTCGCCGTCGCACACCCACGACGCCGGTATGCAGTGCCCGGTGCGCGGACATGTAAACTGAAACCGCATCATTATACCTTTTAAATTTTGTACAATGTCAAAGTAAATCCCAGTAAAACAACTTGATAATGGAATCGAATGGATAAGATGAATGAAAGAATGAAGGCTTCACCTGGAAGTATGCGCAGGTCTTCTCGGCGCAGTGCGAGCCCTCGTCGGAGCCGTCCCCGCAGTCGTTCTCGGAGTCGCACTTCCAGGTGGCGGGGACGCAGCGGCCGTTGTCGCACTGGAACTGCGAAGCGCCGCACGTCACATTCACGCAGCCCGTCTCGTCCGAGAAGTCACCGCAGTCGTTCTCCGAGTCGCACTTGAACGTCGACGGGATGCAGCGGCCCGACTTGCACATGAACTCCGACGAGCTGCATGTCGTCTCTGCATATACCACGATCACGTTACAAATACATCGGGATATACATATGCCCCACCAAATGTGTTAGACATGCAATGTTACGGAAAGCTAGTTCTTTACTCCTATTTAATTTTAAAAAAATATGTACAAAATACTCACTGGTACAATTTTGTTCCTCGTCGCTGTTGTCGAGGCAATCGTCGTCGCCGTCGCAAACCCAGCTCTTGGGGATGCAGCGCTGGTTGTTGCAGGTGAAGTCCCAGGAATTGGGGCAGGCCTGAAGCGGCGGCTCGGCGCTGGGGTCGGCCACGCAACTGGTGCTGTCGGCTGCCAGCTTCTCCCCGTACGGACACCCGCACTTCACAGTAAGTAACTCTGTGTTGTTCCTAGGTATGGCGAAGCAGAGCTTTTGGCAGTTCCCGTTGTTGCGGGCGCAAGGTTGCATTGGGTCTATCTTTTGCACCTGCTCGCTGTAGACCTTCACGCCGTACAACCGGTTCGTTTGAGGTTCTCTGACCATTATGTCATCCTGTTGTCCGGTCAACTTGTGCAAGCGGACGATAGCGTCCAGCCTCCAGTCGGTTATATACATGAAGTCTTTATAAATAACGATCGAAAAGGGATGCCTTATCAGTCTCGAGTTGATAGTGTTGACGTCGGTACCATCCAGCTTGGAGTGCTGCACGTGGTCGAGCAGCGCGTCACACCAGTAGAGGCGGTCGGCGTCGAAGTCTATGGAGAGGCCGTTGGGCCAGCCCAGCGTTACGTTCTCGAAGACCAGGAGCCCGCTGCCATCGGTGTTCGCTCGACTAATGTTCGCAGGACGATCCCACTCCGAGAAGAAGATAAAGCCTTTGTTTGGGTGGACGACGATAGCGCGCGGCCGCTTTAGATCCTTGAGCAGCGTCCTTTTATAGCTCACGTTCCTTGTCGATAGGACGTTGAGAGTCCCTTTTCTGGAATCGATGTAATACAGATTCTTCGACGCCCAATCGACGGCTAATCCCTCGACGCCCTCGTTCTGTGACGCCAGGACTATTTCTTTGGTTGTTCCGTTTCGGTGAACTCTATAGATGACGTCTTGAAGAACATCCGAGTAATAAATGTGTTCATCTCGCGAGTCAAAGTCGAGACCCACAAATCTGGCGCGTCGCGAGACTACCGGGAGGATAGCCTCGCTAAAGCCTTCGATAACCGGGTTGAGAACTTTCCCCTTGATAAACCTCTGCTGGGAGTACATAAGGAACTCCGCGACGAGATCGCAGTTCCTCAAGTCGGTCTCTAGTCTGTATCCGACGTTGCAGGCGCAGCGGTAGCCGAGCCCGCCCGTCTGCAGCGCGGTCACGATGCACATCTGCGAGCAGCCGCCATTGTTGTTTCCGCACGGGTTGTTCACCGATGTTTGCTTAAGCGAGTGGACCACGGTAACGGCCTTTGGGCTAATTATATCTTTCATCTTGTATATTGCCTGTATGCTACTAGCGCCTTCGTATTTGCTGACGGAACTGATTCCCTGCTTCGTACTATCGGACCAGTAAACCCTGTCCTCGAAGAGCGCTAGCCGGGAGGGGCTGGGGACCTGCTGGCCGCGCAACACGAGGAAGCGATAGTTGCCGTCGTAGTCCACGGTCTCGATGTAGTCGAGCAGTGAGTCGCACCAGAATATCCTGCGCGCGATCGTGTCCACCGCGATACCGGACGCCTTGTACGTCGCCTCCGATACGATTGATTTGGCATGGGTTCCGTCCATGTTTGCTCGAATGATCTACGAAATACTAATACAATTTAGTTTGAATGTCTAAGGCTTTTTATGTCACAGTTATACCTTCTGTTTTGTGCAACAGCTTTGCAAGTTAAAAAGGGGAATATGAATAGATAAATAATGACCTGGCTGCTGTCTGCGATGAACATGAGGCCGAGCGTAGGGTCGAGTGCCAGGTCGCTGGGACTGGAGAGGTTGGAGGCGAGCGCTATGGCGTGCCAGCGACCGTCCAGCTCGAACACATCCACCTTCTGGCCCAGCGCGTCCGCCACGTACAGCTTGTCGCCCACCCAGTCCACGGCCAGCGCGACCGGCGCCCACGAGCCCGCCGGCGAGATGTCCGCGCCGTACGACGTCGCGATGCCCGCCGGCGCGTTCAGCGGCTGCGAGTGAATCTGCACACGGTCGCGGGACAATTTGCTCATTATGTTTATACGTTTTATTGTGCATGAAAAATATTTAACAACTATTTTTAATCAAATCAATAACTAAAATCTTTAATGCTGTACGGCTGCTCACCTTCCTCGTCTTGAGATCAGACCAGTAGAGCATGTTGCGGCGGTAGTGGAAGTCTAGGCCAGCGGCGGCTGAAGCGTTGGCCAGCTGCAGCGGAGGCACGGGCTGAGCGTGCGCCAGCGCGTCCAGCCGCAGCACGCCGCGCGCATGCGCCAGCGCCAGCCACGCGCCCGCGCCGCGCGCGCCGCACCGCCCGCGCTCCTCCAGCGTGTAGCCCGGCGCACAGGCGCAGCTGTACGCTGCAACGATGTTGGGTTTAAGCGTATGTTTTAGTGTACAATGTTTTTCGTAATTTCAAATTAAACATCACTACATTTCAAAGCGAATCGTTATTAAAAAGAAGCGCACTAACATCCCGGCGTATTGACGCAGAGCTGATGGCAGGGCCCCCAGTCGCGGCACTCGTCGCGATCGGTGCAGCTGCGGCCGTCAGGCGCCAGCGCGAGTCCCGCGGCGCAAGCACACGCGCCTCCGCTCGGTGATGCCACACATTTGTACTCGCACTCCAGCGCCGGGCACGATGACGTCGCTGCAACAAACGCACACATGTTGTAATGGCTCGAAGGGGAAGAATGGATCACGACGCAGCAGGCGCGGGGCGTGGATCTTACAGCAGGCGGACTCCTCGTCGGCATTGTCCTCGCAGTCGCGCTTGCCGTCGCAGAGCTGCGCGCGCGCAATGCAGCGGTGCTGGCCGCCGGGCGCGCCGCGCGGGCAAAGGTACTTATTGTCGGGGCAGGCGATGGCGGTACAATTGGCCTCGTCGCTGCCGTCGCCGCAGTCGCGGTATCCGTCACACTGGTACGTGGCCGGGATGCAGAGCGCGTTGCTGCACCGGAACTGCCCGATGTGGCACGGCGGGAAACCTGCGCGACACAACGTACCGCATACATGTAAATTTTACCACATAAGAGTCGGTTAAATAGCAACATTTCATCGAATATATGGGAATGAAAAACTATTTCTGCCGCCAAAAATATGATAGGAGCAGTACTGACTGCAATGCGCCTCATCAGAGTTGTCTCCGCAGTCGTCGGTGTGGTCGCACTTTAGGGCGGCATCGACGCAGCGCAGCCCGTTGGCGCAGCGGAATTGGTCTAGCCGGCACGCCAGCGTCTGGCCGGGGCAGTCCGCCTCGTCCTTGCCCGTGCGGCAGTCCAGGTATCTGTTGAGAGAGAGGCGGGCGCTGATTTCATGTCGCAAACACATTGCACTATCGTGTTGGTCGGCTCGACTATCATGTCACCAGAGGGTATAAAACGACTTGTATATTTTCATTGGATGCTATCATTAGAACGAAAGTTGTGGATTGATAAGGCTATGAGTTGAGACATGAGGAACACGACTAGAGAAGGATATTTTTAGGGCTCTACTGTATGGCAACTATGTGCAACGATGAAGATATTATCGTTGCAGATGTTTACTGAAAGGAGAGATGTTACTGACGTTCAAGTGAACGATTTACTCGTTCGCCGTATTTATTCATAAAAATCTGAGCAAAATGAAGCATTGTACAGGGTGTATTTAATATGTAAGAGGGTACCCGTCGCATCGCTTCTCCTTGGGGATGCAGAGGCCCTGGGAGGCCGCCTTGCCGGCGGAGGCGCCCTCCAGCCCGCACTGGAAGTCCTCCGCCTGGCACTTGCGGTACGCTGCAAAACAAATAGTGATCACAAGCGGTATAATCATATTTACAAGGACGCATTTAAAAAGCTTCATTACATATCTATATTTTTATTTTTTAGTTTCCTGAACGGCAAAATGTAAATTCAGATTGAATCAGACAATCCGTCGGAAATCGGCCGCGAGCCGAAAGAACTCTCATGAATTTGAATAAACTATGTCACCTTGCGTCGATTTGATCGGATTACTCGAGGAGTCTGTAAATAATTCAATTGCCGCTGGTCGTAGAGGGTTGGGTAGTAACAACACGCTGAGGGGGAGAGTGATAGATTAGTTTGGCAGGAGGTTTAAGCGCTGGCTGTGGCTTTGCACACTAAACATCGTGGCCCTGAACTGAATGTTGAATACTAGTGAATTCCATTGTATTTATTGTAATTCGAAATAAGTAGACGTGGTAAGTAAAAACCTTTAAAAACGATTACTAATATCAATATAAAAGAACAACAATTTAGCCGCTCGTGAGGTCTGTGACATATCGCGATATTTTTAAAGTTGTCGATGAAAATGTAAGTCGTACATTCGCAAGAAAACTATCAAATGTATATGAAGTTGGAACCTTGTCGCAGTTAAACTTTTAACGGCTAGCAAATATTGTGCTTTTAGTTCTAAAGTAAATTTATTTAGTGCACATTGAATTGGTCCTTAAATTGTGGTTATATAAGTCGCCGTTTATTATTTTTTGCTCGTTACGTGAAACACCTTTTGTTGTATTAAATGATGAAAGAAAGTGCAGAAGTTAATTTTCCTCAGTTTTCTCGGTATATCAAAGGTCAAATAATCTCCCTTTAGTTTAACTTAATTTAGAATCGACATACTCTTGTTTGTAAAACTTATTTACGCCTGTTGCAATTGTAACCGAGTGGACTTCAAATATCACACTGTACATTGTAAAGTTTTTACTCGACCCGGGAATGTATGTACGTGACATGTTACCGCTGCCTGACTATAACTTAATAACATAAATATGTTATCAAATCAAACTTAAAGATACGATACGATACGAGAGGGTCGTTCTGATGACACTTATCACTGACTGGCTGCACGTGACAGGTGACAGGTAACAGCCTACCCCCGCATCCGCGACCCTTCTCTCCCCCACTACAATGCCGAAGGAATTGTCTCCAACTTCTCGTTAATAGGTTTAGAAATACACTCCGATATGACAAAACTGTCTTCACCACATATAATGCTTTTCATGACGAAGAGATTGAAATATTTACGTGTTTTTCTATTTTTTTCTAACTAACTAAGTAAATCCTGCCGGAAAGGCAAGACGGCTTCTACTTCAGTCTCTCTACTCGTAGTAGAATGCACTCAAGAGATATTTATGTAGATACAGAGTGTCCTTAACTCCACTGAACGTTGTGGGTTTTGCTCACTGCATTTAATTACGTTTCTGAATTTTTAACAACATGACGATGATATTTCATAAAAGAAACTTGAGTTATTAAATTGTAGTGCTACATAGGATTATGGGCGTTGCCAGCCGATGATCTGGGTTAGTTCACAGGGAAGGGGCGGTTACAATTAATATGTTTACATTCGAACTAGTTTCTATGTCTCAGTCACCAGTGTCGCCTTTAGGAGATAGCTGCCCCCCTGTAGCCCCCTGGCGAATTTTAAAACGTTTCTTTGAAATTGCAAAGTGTAATGGTAAGCGGGTGGTGGTGATTGTATGATGAGGACAAAGGCGTTGATGTACTAACTGCAGTCTGCCTCGTCGGTGCCGTCTACGCAGTCTACGTGCATGTCGCAGCGGTGGTGCGGCGGCAAGCAGTACGTCTTGTTGAACACGTACTGGCCGCACGCGAGCTGGCCCGCCTCGCACTCCGGCGGCGCTGCAATTCACGTATATATTGAACACAATTACAACAAATCATTATTACAATTGGGGAAGTGAAAGCTTAACATTACTTTAATGTACTGCAAAACTTAGTGCGGCAGGCCATATGCCATAGCCTACAGACCACGTTGTCAAGCGCGAAGACTCTACTCTTCTATAGGTGAGTTGCAATAGTTAAGCGACTGTATCTTATCGCGTATGTTTTTGCATATTCTGTGAATTTCTTAATATTATCATGTAATTTTATAGTGACTTATTTATGTATTAGCGAATTGTTGTGGTATTTGGTAGGCTACATAAATGGTAATGATTCCGCGCGAAGTCAAGTCAAATTAAAAACGAATTCGTCCACACGGAATCTTTTATAGTGTGATTGATTACGCATCAAGTTAGATAGCGTAATTAAATACAACATTACTTGAATTCAACAATAACTACTTAAATTAAAGTGATGAAATTATTTCTAGTTCGTTTTTTAGGTTTCATAAAAAAATTATTACCGTCATTAAATTACATCAATTTATTAAACTTCAGACTAATGAGTGTCAGAAATCAATTTCCATGTATTTCTAACTTTTTCAGAATTCCCGTGAAATATTGGAGAGTCCTCAGTGTTAACAGGCCCTCGTTTTAATTGAATATTTTCAATTATTTTCTGAAGACTGGATTATTACAATGAAGACAATTTCGTTGTCTTATAAGATCATTATAATTTTAATGTTTCTTTCTGTTTACATTTATAAGTCAGTTTATTTAAAAAATCGCTTGTACTGCAAACACAGCGTACATAAAGTGTGTCGGCTCCAGACTCGACGCGGCGCGAGCCGGCTCAGCCGAATGATTCGCTAATTAGACGCAAATTATTGCTTCAAATGCACCAGTTTAAAAGGACTAACTTTTAGGGTTTTAACCAAACTGCAGAGTCGACTATAGACATAACCCGATCTATATCTAACAGTGGTAGAGCCCGCTTTAACATCTTCGCACGAATAGGCCGGCTCGCCCGG
>DVQG01000134.1:0-19218 GCA_018231605.1 Papilio ambrax
TTAATAAAAAATCATTTAAAATATATTATATATAAAAATAAGAAAATAAAGATATCAGAGATATTACCATTATTATTTTTAGCTATTTCAAAAGTTTAACACGTGAATAATGACGGAATACTTTCGTGAATTATGGTTTGTTACATTTGCGAATTCCACGTTTGAGTTTTTGTTTATCTGTAGCTACGAACAGGTTTTATCGTAATGTATTCGTGTGAAGGAACTCGATGTCGGGCAATCTTAATTCGTACCTCATCGCGCCTGGTACTTACACCTCTTGCATTCTAATCCTTAACTAAAATAATCTACTTTTGGGTTGCAAATTAGATATACTGTGTGATATATGTGACTAGTGTTCCATCACGGGTATTATAAGATTCAAACATAATAACTGTTCTGAGTAGCGTGCATGACGCAAGCGGGCCATCTATCCCGAGCAGCTTTACAGTTTGGATGGCACTATAGCGGATAATAAAACTCTTTTTTACTTGTAGGTACATATACTGAAATTATGTGCCTACATAACTTTTTTTAGAATAATTTTGATAACAATGAAAATCCCTCATAAGATATTGTCTTATTGACTGATTTCCCTAAGAAAGGAGGTACTCAGTTCGTCTATTTTTTATCAACGTTTAGGTTCACAGTTAGTTGTTATATGT
The DNA here is from genome assembly GCA_018231605.1 of Papilio ambrax. Lineage (NCBI taxonomy): Eukaryota > Metazoa > Arthropoda > Insecta > Lepidoptera > Papilionidae > Papilio > Papilio ambrax. Next base: position 663 of record DVQG01000134.1, read on the forward strand.
ATGTCATTCTATAATAAAATCCCCTCGCCTTGTTTTATCTTTTTCATAATAAACACATATTTAAAAACAAATGTAAAACGAAATAAAATAAAGTCGTATGAATCAGATTTGTCGTGTACAGATTGAGTAGCGATTTTGTGACCGCAGTTCCATCTAATCAACCTGTTTAGTAAGACCGAATAGATTTAACCTATTTGCGGTCTGAATGCGTTTATGCTCACTATTGGCTTTCACATTCTATTCAACTTGTCAACATCATTTTACACTAATTGATGCATTGATTACGTAATTTTTTTTAATGAATAATAGGATGCCAAAAATATTTTCTTAGATCGTGCGCACACCTGTAAATAAACTATCGCACAACTGTTTAGTCTCGCTTTGATTTCTTTGAGCTTATAGAAGTGTGGTCACTACTGGATTTTTAGTTGTGCAACTCAATAGTTGATTTGGCTGCGAAACAATTGAAAGTCGCACAATTATCGTGCGATATTTAAATTATAAATTCCTGTCATTTTCTTTGAAATACAGCAATCTTTTTTACGGGTACTTTGGCAATAGATGTCGAAAGTTGGTTATGTCTACTGTTTAAGTACTCATTTGTTCTTTAGAAAATTATATAACACTTAGCCAACACTACAGTTATCTTAAACTGGTCTCCGAGTTAATCCTGCGGTCAGGTTTTTAATTTATTCATATTAGAAATTTAGAAGAAAACTTGCCGTGTATAAAATTGATAGAAAGTAAAGCGGGTTACTTTAACTGTGTGCTAGAGGTAGTAGTTATTTCTAGTATTTAAATTATATAGTAAAATAACGTTTGTTACATAATAATTCATTTCTTTATATTAAATTTAAACGAAATATTACGTATAGAAATATTAAAAATGGATTATTTTGTTTATGCTACGATATGTTTGAACATAAACTAGACTATCGGAAATAGAATAAATATCCACAATGAATAATAAACGACATTTAGATCACGTTTATTTTTAATTTTCTCGTATGGTAATCAATTCACTCATTGCTTTAGTCAGTAAATTGTTTGCGTCCATTAGCGGTAAAGTACATTATTTATATCTTCTTGTTTTACACATAAACTATAGTGTTTATTATTTCATAGATTTATGTTAGTAGACAACAATACTTAAATCAAACTACCTCAGAAAGATAAAATAGGGTAAACATTTGCAAACTTATGTTCATATTTCAATTTAAAGAGTAATTTAAATAGGACATAACATTATCTAGCTGCGTATTATCGTATTATTTAATACAGGATTTTCCTAAAGATTTTTAATAAACAATTAATTAGTAATATTGGTCGTAACCCTATTTTTAACTTAGTCATGAGATGCATGAACCTATTAATATAAAATTATTTATGACTCCTCTTATCACTGGCCATTATGTGTCATTGCTTCAATAATTTCGTGTCTGGTTGACGGACTTTAACAGAATTGTGACGTGTTTTATATAGTTTTCGCCCGCCACTCCATCCGCGTAGAATTAAAAAAAAGTAGCCTATGTGTTTTTCCAGATTATCCTCCACATCTATACAAAATTTCATCGAGATCCGTTCAGGAGTTTAGGCTATAAAGTCACAAACATCCATCCATCCATCTAAATTTTCGCATTTATACTTAATATTAGTAAGATTTCGGCGGTCAAAATCCACAGTGGTCATTTAGGAAGTCTTAAAATAAAAATTTTACGCTTTTTATAAGTCGTTTGTATAGGTTATGTGACCATAGACACCAGGCAGTCGTACTCATGTGTGTCGACAGGTACTACGAACGTGTTCAACAGCATGACGGATTGTTATTGTGTATTGCAACACTATTTGTAGCAGAAACGCCTTTGTATGCTCATGTTTGTTGGCTTTCATTCACAAAGCGGCGTATTGACCAATTTCTATCAATCGTCTTAATTGTTTATTGCACACAACAAATACGAACTATGTTTTATTGACTACATTTCAAATCTATACTAATGTTATAAAGAGGAAAGATTTGTATTTTTTTTATGTTATGTTGATTATTTTTGTCAAGCACTGAGTTAATGCTTAAAAATATTCTATTGGAAAGATAGTTGTTCTCGACAAAGATTTTCTCTGACTTCTACCTAGTGTTGTTATTCTATTTGATTAAAATATTGTTTTCTTTTCACGTACGATTTTGCATGTCAGAAATATAGTTTTATTTCCAAATAAAAGAATTGTTTGGAAATACAATTTAACTTTCAAATGACTATACCTTGTCGATGTATGGACACCAATTGAATACTAAATAGTATTATTATGTTATAAAATTTCACTGTTAAAGTTACTAAATGTTCATAGCGTATTGTCACATGCCTAGCTTTACGTGACTAGATTTGTGTGATCCTAGGTGTCCTAAGCATTCAGCGCACGTAGAACCCCTAGGATATACATGTAAGATAGCCGAATACATTTATTCTGTACCCTTTATAGAATGCGAAACAATTAAGACTAATTATTATAGACATGGCATTGTGGTCTTGCAAGCCAATTTATTTAGGTTATATAAGTTCTATAAATATTTAATTAATTTAATCTCACTCTAATTGACTAGAAAATATTTAGAAAATATTTCTAAGTTCTAGATTAGTCAATTAGAGACTCCATATTTTAATTTTTGCCTTATTAAATTTTAAAATCTGTATATTTAAAAATAGCTATGTATTTCATTATACGTCTACAACATCACACATACAAACGTATTCAGTTAAATAAAATTAAAAAAAATTGTTTATATGTAACTTAACAATGTTCTGTCTTTCATAATAACCTTGACTTTGTCCCACGGTCATGAACGTGAAAATGAGTCAAATCTTTTTATTTATTTGATATTTTAACTCCTTCGCTCATACATTTCGATGAATTTGTTTGCGAAACGTGGCATCGCTCGTTTTTTATACATGTATAAACATCACGACTCACCGCGTCGACGATACCGAGAAATTTGTAGCGCGATTTACAAGTATTGTATGCAAATTTTGAGTGGGAGCGTTCCGCGAGACGGGGCCAACTTTTACCCACATCATATGGCCGTACCGCAGAGTATACAAAGTGATTCTGATTAAAAAAAACAGTATATATATCCCCTTATAAGCCTTAAAACGGTAAACAAGATTCTTATACCTAATTTAAGATTAATAGGGTAAATCCGCGTCGTAGTTAAATGAAAGTTGTTTAATGTTTTCTTAATTCAAAGTCTTCATATTATAATTATTTTCTGCATTTAATTTCGCTAATAATGAGAGCCCAACATGTTAACGAATAAGGTTATCACATCATGACATTAGCTACAATAAAGATCTTGTGCTATAAATGCCATTGCATCTCGCCACTTGTGTACACAACTGTACTGATATCATCACCGTGTTCTCTAATGTGAACAATAAGCAAGTCTGTCGGTCCATCTCGCCCACTCGTTGCCTCAATTGAAAAATCTACTTCGTCTTTAAATTGACCTTAAAATCGCCTTTAGAAATTGTGGAACGATCTCAATCTTTATTACGTCTTCCACGTATGGAATTATATAACGTTTGTTTATTACACATATAGCATCTTTTCTTTTTAAAATCTCTTAATAAATTTACTAAAACCAGCATTTAGATGCTACATAAGTAAGAAAATTATTGCTGTAAATGGCTCTGCTGCATAAAGCCAGATTAATACACACTTGCAGACCATATGATATTTAAATTAACAATTTAATTGATAACATCATTTTTATGGAAAGTTGGTTTAAAATTGAATGTTGGTAACGAAAGTTTCGAGTGTTATGCCGTAACCTAGCCTAAGCCGCGATAGTTTCTTGTTTTAAAGTCCCTATTGAAACGGGCAACCGATATAAATAAAGTACCACAGCATTGTATGATTTGTCTACACTCTGTATGTCATCTTATCTTTGTGAGAGCAGTAAAAGCCGGGGCATTGTAAATAAAATCGGTGCGTCAATTAGAAAGATACGAGTGTGAGTGCCAGGCTCGAGCTCGAGGCTCGACCTCAGCGGTCTATTCGCGGCGGTGATCTCATAGCGCCCACTACGTCCTCGCTTAAACTCGTTTCTTATACTTGTTTACTTGCGTTCATAACAGCGCGGTTTTTGAAGGCGGACCGACTACACCGAATAAGGCAGTATTTCGTTTTGTTTTCGGGAGACAACTTTAATTGCATTTTGAATGATTTCCTTGCAACCCTCGATGTTATAATACAATATATATCCTTTACTTGAAACTAACTTGATAAAAGCCTATAAAGAATCAGAAGAATGATTCTCATTCCAGCAAAAATAACAACTATATAAATGTTTTTTTTTTAAATTCTGTTTTGTTATTGTTTCTTACTAAATCTTAACAAAGTGTTGCATTTAAAAATGAATTATTTTTTTAATGATTTAGTTATAAATTAAGCGATAGGCTGGTATGTACGTACTTACATTATACGCTTGTAAAACATTGGATATTACATCTCTACCGTGTCTGCCGTTTTGCGTTACAAATTCATGAATTCTTATCACGCGCGTTAAACCTTGAAAGCGATTATTTACGTCAAAGCGACAGATTAATTCATCGCATTTTCTGCATTCCGTGACTTTCTTATTACCACTTTATTTGAATACTAGCTGTTTCCCGCGACTTCATTCATGCGAGATTAAGATAAAAAAGCCTATAATATGCGCGTCTATGTGAGCTACCCTCCAGTGAAAGTCCTGTCGAAATCGGTCCAGCCGTTTCGGAGGTTAACCGGAACAAACGCGGCTTGCGCATAGACAAACAGACAATTTTTTTTAAATGAGATTTTCGTTATCAGAAACGCAAATACATCATCTTTCCGAAATTTGGAATTTTTCTTTTGATATTACAAACAAACACTCCAATTTTATTATATGTATAGATGAAATCATTGTAAAAAGCTGACGTCACCGACGTGACGTTTACAAAGAAATAAAGTTACTTAATTACCTGCTTCAAAATTGTTTAAAGTTATTATTTGTTCACTAAAATTCAGGAAGCTATCATATATACTGAATATGGTTACGAAATATCTGGTGACAGAACAAATATGGCGTCGCTAAAGAACGACCCGAATGACGCTGGAAAGTTGCTGCCCGTCGACGCCTAAAATGGCGCGCCAACCGCCAGCTAGCTACTATGGTTCCTTTCAAGTATTTAGGTCTTCGCGAGAAGACATTTCTTTGTACAATGTGTATAAGGAAAACAATTTAACTCGTATTAAACAGATGTTATAACCTCAATTACAGAACTCTCTAGAGCACAATATTTATAAATCGACATATTACGATACAGAAAATATACTACATTATACTGCGTACCGTCTTATGGTCTTGTCTAGTTCAGGATACCGAATCTAGTTGTTATCTACACCAGACTGACATAAAAGTTGGTCAATTGTCGTCGTGTTAAGAAAGTTTTAACAAAACAATATCAGACGCTTCTCTATTGCATACTAATATTTTATTTATATTACACTGTTATGATTCGTTATTAGCATGTAACGAACGTGGTAAGCATACATAATGACAGTCGTATCCTTTTACGATGCCGCTAGGATTTTTATTACTTACCTATCGTTGGTACTTGCTTTACCACAAGCAGGTCGATTTGATATCATGTAATTACATACTACGTCTGTAATTGGTAATTTTATTTGTAAGGTATATAACAATGTTTTTATCTCTGTTGTTTACTAAGACTATGTGAAGGAGAACAATATTTTGTACAGGTATTCACCGTAACTGTTTGCATTTATAAGTAACGCTTTATTTATACTCTTTTACGAATTGTCACCTTATTAAATAAATCGATCGTGTTACCAACACAATATTTCTCGATTTTTCTCCTTCAGTGGAACATTTTATAATACCAAACAGTTTGTTTTGTAGACAAAATTAAAAACATCTGATACCCAAATCTATGGGTTAACTGAAGTCATCGTTAAGATTGAGTCAATTTTTTTTTAAACTTAATTATTATAACCAGTGTTATAAATTTTTCGTGTTTTAATTTTCTTTACTTAGATTTGAAAATTCGACTTTTATCCGGAACCATGGGATTTAAAACATTACGATAGGACCAACGCCGTGTTTTAGTTATTCTTCTTTGTAAAGCATATTTATGCTGTACAATAAGTAACAATACAGATATAGTAAAAATCATGTAGGTGTAAGAACTGTTAGACAGGCCGTCACTAATGCCAATGTTGTAGAAGGTCGTCGACCATATGGCCGCAAACGCCGCGCATGACACTATCTCTCGATTCATAAAATTACTACGATTTGTTATATAGAAACCTTTCTATTTTTTCATTGTTTTGAATAACAAATAAAAAAATGCTATAAACACTAAGTACTATTAAATATTAATTAATTTCTCTTTCATACGAGTTTTGTTAAGGTCAAAAAGATCACCTTTGTAGTTAACTGAGAGGTTATATAAAAGGTCAACGATGTGGGAATGTTTCAAGATTGTTAAAATGGAATATACATTAAGTGGAATATATTTTCAGTTATTGCGTAATAAAATTATTCTCATATTACTGGCATTTAATACAAAAATACCATAAACAATGATATTGGCCGCTACACAGGTCTGATATGGTAATTTGTAAAGAAACTGGATTTTTTTAATGATTGTTTACAAAATTCTTAGATATACCTAAAAGTGTAATTAAAGAATAATTAATTAATGGTATTTCTAAAAACTTCACTAACAAAGTGAAGACCAAAATTAGACATGTTCAGTCTATAATCGTTTACAGATCATCCGCAAATAAATACTCAGAATTATTTATTTGTAAGATTAAGTTATTATTTGAGTTATCGTGTTCATATTGGCTTGATAGATGACGTCATAATTGCATGTAAAAAGCCCACGCTAAATATGAACGGCCAACATAGCCGATTACGGTGATGCCATAATTTCAAATTACTTCCTATGCTTGATTATTTCGTACTTGAAAAACTTGAATAGGTGGATCACCTTGACAGTCTTGGCAATTGCAAAAAATGCATCGAAAACAAATTGATTTGTTAATGTTTTACAATTTCTGTAATTATATTTCGTATCTGATTTATGATAAATACAAAATGTTGAACAATTCTTGCCTTTTATACAAAAAAACAACACTTCTTAACACGTTCAATGCCACTACGATTTTTACTTATTAAAATAAACTCACAGCTAGCATCGAACGTGTCAAAAACTAGCAATCTTAGCAACACAACTGTAATAAGTTATAGAGGGATTTATTTAAGCTGCTTTAAATATGACAAGTGGTTAAATTATAAGTTGAAGAAATTATGTTTAGTTATGTAGTAAATATTTATATTCGAAACCAATATATAATAATGGACGTAATGAAAATTTATTTCTAAGCTTTTTAAGTTCAGATTATAGCTAAAAATAACAAATGTAACCCGCTTTGAAAATAAATTACCAAAAACATTAGTCAAGTATAATTAAATGTATCATTATTATTGGATTCACAAAAAGCTAATTATTTTTGTAAATAAATCTCGTTATGTGATTTTTGAATCATCGGAATTCTGTGTAATATTTGAGTGGAGTCGAGTCGACGGTTGAGTAATCGTCTCAATATAGAGAACATCTTCGATCCCGTCAGCGCTTGCTTAGTCGTGACTCAAGCTGCAACAACAAATGCTTTATTCATACCACATGCAAATTGCAGCAATATACAAAGAGCAGGAATTATTCTATTAAGATCTAAATATCAACTTTCTTATCCAAGTTAAAGGCACATAAAACCTTTTTAAGGAGAAAAATTATAAAACAATGCAAACTTTTTGCGTCCATTAATATTTCTTGTGATCTTGTGAAATACATTTCAGAATGTTCTTCCAATGATATCATAATTGTTGAGTTTTTTTTTACTAATCGCTAGTTTTCATGCGAACCTGCGACTTTACAGAAATCAAAACTAAGTGTTAGAATTCAGAGATTGCAAATCTTCACTTTTCATTGAATAAATACTTTTTACTTTTGTCAATGCAAACGTAAACATTATAAACCGAACGACCTATATACAAATAAGGATAAAAACAAGATGAAGTTTTTCAATGAGGTAATTTCTGAATAAGCAACAAGGGCTTCTGTGAACACGCCGGCCGTGACATATCTGAGAATATTGTTCTGACTCACATGACCTTACAAGACATACGGTTTGTAAGAGAAAACTCATTATGCATCTCGTGAAAAATATGTTATATTTATGCCTTACAAATAAATGTCCTGTATATAAAATATATAAAAATAAATAAATGAAGAATTCTAAGAGGACAAGGATGATAACATTAATATTTTATTTTTCTATTAAACATTTGCATGTATGTTTCTGCATAACAACGATGATGTCATCTTATTTATGACTTTCTGTTGGTCGCGATATTCCCTGCGTGAAATTTAGAAATATAGCCTATGTTACACAGTAACGTATCTTTTAAATGGTGAAAGAATTTTTTAAATCGACCCAGTAGTTTTTGAGTTATTTCAACATATATAGAAATACAAATCTTTTCACTCTATAATATTAGTATAGGATACATTTTATCCTACTTGATTCTTGGATCTACACTAGACAAACTTGCAAGACAAGGCAATGAAAGCTTATTCAGAAAGTCGCCGCGTCATCAATAGCTCTAATTCAAACTGCGTTGTATTTGACATAATCATGTTTTTGCATTTCCGTTATTGACTTAACCAATTAGGTAACATTTATTTAAGCATTTTAGATTAGTTCATCTCAAAAATATCGATGACTTTACTTCAAATAATTTTAAACGTTTACTAAAATAAAGTAAAATTGTTAGTATAGATATAAGGCAAGAATACAAAAGATAAACCGTTGTTTATTGCAACAAAGCGGATATTCCTATTAACGTCATAATAGACAATCTAATAAACATGTACAAATGCATTTCCTATTCAAATAATTAACATAACAAACTAAAATCAATAATTTAATAATCAAACAAGAAATATACTAAAATACTAAAGTAACATGAATGGAAAGAAAAAAAATTTCCTACGATTTTCGTAGAAAACCTTCAGTCTACAGACTGGATGTAATTATGTAGGACGTGTTTGTTGCGCGTTGCTATGCGACCGTTTACAATAGCTAAGGGCTTTCAATTATCTATCACGTCGATACTGAAACGAAGCTTTATGATAACGATTATCTATATTTTACACTGAAATTGTTGATTCTGAGCTAAATTTGTCGAAGATTTTTAATATCATTCTCATTTTACTTTTGATTAATAGACCTTTATCTCCTTCGTTAGGTTAAAAAGATGAAAGTTTTTTTTTATGAATTCGAATATCTTCTAGATATTTCTACGGATACAAAGAAATCGCCCTTTTCGTACTAATGAAGATATTTTGTTACCCAATAAAAACTATAGGCCTAAGTTGAATGAGAACGGCGCTGGTGTAATTAAGGGTTCATTGTGTTCCTTACGATTGCCTGAGTCACAGCTAAATCTGGAATGCTACTGCCGCCTACTTAACCCCTTTGCTACGCCTTTGTGCATCAGACGATCTTAAAGCTTCATTGCAGTTATAAATTACCACGACTTTATTTAATGTATGTATTAGCTAGTTTTTTAAAATAAGGTGATGAGTTGCTATTTACATCGATTTCTATCTACTATTTTAAACGTATGTTTCGATTTTACTCAGTACAAAACCAATATGTTTAAAGATAAATACATAACGGCTTTGTTAAATCATTCTAATATTATAAATGCGAATGTTTAGATGGCATGGATGAATGTTTGTTACCGTCTCTAGCCTAAACGGCTGAACTGATTTTGATACAATTTAGTGTAGACGTAGAGGATAGTCAGGAAGAAGACATAGTCTACTCACTTTTGTTTTTTTTTTAATATAATGGGGACGGAGTTGCGGGCGATAGCTAGTATTTAATAAATTTAATAAACAGTTGCTATAGAAACAAAATCCTATCGATTAATTCCCCGTTTTCAGTTTTGATATTTAGATTTCTTTCAGATTTGATGTTTATGTTAATGAAAAGTACATGCATATGAAGATGTTTGTTAAAACTGTTTATTCTTTTTATCATAGATCGCGGATAAAAAAATCCTAGTAAGTAGTTGCGTGAGAAATTTTAGAATGCGAAGGCGAATCGTGCGGCAGTATACAACGCGCGTTTGTGTTTAACGGAAGGCTCACAGAATAAATGATTCCGGCCTTAGGAAAAAAAAAATTTTAAACGATTAATTACAAGTTACAGACGAAGTAAGCATAAAAGTGATACAATAATGTATTCCCATTGTTTAAAAAATTAGGGCTTAAAACAGCGAAAGCAATGGGTTGTAAATTCGGCGCAACAAGAAATTATTTTAAATACGAGCATAAAAAAAATAGTTTGCAATTGCCTTTTAAAAAGTGTGAGATAATACCAAATAAGATTCATATAGCTAGTGCAGTGTGTCGTTGTTAACGAAGTGGAGAGATGTGAGCGAGATGGATGCAGGTTATGGCCGGGTCGCTGATGCTGCCGCCTTTGCCCCTTCCTCGACGATTCCCAATTTATCTACATCCTTATCGTTTCAAAAGGTGTGAATAAATGTTCGGTTATAATCTTTTTATTATTTAATCAAGTCTATGAACAAGAATATTGTGATTTTTTTTACATATTTTTGTAAATGTTTCTAGGCGTCACCGTTGCCCACACAACGATGTCCCGGAGCCATTGTTCGATGTGGAGCACACGACGAGCGTGGTTTCCGCATACAAACAAGATTACGACGAGAAACATGTCAGCCGAACTACTGCCGTCCATCACGAAGACCATCTCCGCCTTGAAGGAGACTTTCAAGAACCGGAGCGGCCTCGCTGGCAGCCTGTTGAACGACCGAAAGCTACAAAGCCAGAGGATAACCTTAGACCAGAAGGAGAGTTTGAGAGACGACGTCCTGAAGAATGGAAACCAGGTGAGAGGGCACCTGTTAGACGCCCCGAAGACAATTTAAAACCTGAAGGGGATTTCGAAAGACGGGAGCCCAAAGAATGGCAACCCGGTGACCGCGCTCCAATTCGTCGACCTGAAGATAACTTGAAACCTGAAGGAGAATTTGATACTCCTTCAAAAGAGCCCTGGAGACCAGCTGAAAGGCAAAAGCCGAGAAAACCAGAGGATAATTTACGGCCTGAAGGCGACTTTGAAAAACGCGAACCGGAAGATTGGCGTCCCGGTGAAAGAGCTCCTGTGCGACGTCCCGAAGATAACTTAAAACCTGAGGGTGACTTTGAAAGCAGAAGGCCGCAGGAATGGGCACCTGGTGAGAGAGCTCCTGTGCGCCGTCCAGAAGACAACCTTAGACCTGAAGGTGACTTTGAGAAAAGGAGACCAGAAGAATGGCGTCCGGGAGATAGGGCTCCTATACGTCGTCCCAATGATAATCTTAGGCCCGAAGGTGAGTTTACCACGCCTGAAAAAGAGTCTTGGCGACCAGCTGAGCGTCCTACACCTAAGAAACCTGTTGATAATTTAAGACCTGAAGGTGAATTTGAAAAACGTCAACCAGATGATTGGCGCCCAGGTGATCGTGCACCAGTACGTCGTCCAGAAGACAATCTTTATCCTGAAGGGGACTTTGAAAAACGAAGACCTGAAGAATGGCGCCCTGGTGATAGGGCCCCCGTTCGTCGACCGGATGATAATTTGAGGCCGGAAGGTGAATTTATGACTCCAGAAAAGCAACCTTGGAGACCGGCTGAAAGACAAAAGCCTACAAAACCAGAAGATAATTTAAAACCAGAGGGAGATTTTGAGAAAAGGAAACCCGAGGAATGGCAACCGGGCGACAGGGCACCAGTACGTCGCCCGCATGATAATCTTAAGCCCGAGGGAGATTTTGAAACACCTGAAAAAGAACCATGGCGGCCAGCAGAAAGGCAAAAACCGAGAAAACCAGAAGATAACTTGAAACCAGAAGGAGAGTTTGAAAAAAGGAAACCCGACGAATGGTACCCAGGCGACAGAGAACCGGTTAGGCGTCCGAAAGACAACCTTAGACCTGAAGGAGAGTTCGAGAAAAGGAAACCCGAGGAATGGCAACCGGGAGATAGGGCACCGGTGCGACGTCCGCATGATAATCTTAAACCCGAGGGAGATTTTGAAACACCTGAGAAAGAACCTTGGAGGCCAGCGGAAAGGCAGAAGCCAAAAAAACCAGAGGATAACCTAAGGCCAGAGGGAGATTTCGAAAAACGTAAACCTGAAGAGTGGCGTCCTGGTGAAAGAGAACCGGTTCGACGACCTGAAGACAATTTAAAACCAGAGGGTGAGTTTACAACACCGAAGAAAGATGAATGGAAACCCGCCGAAAGACCGGTACAAAAGAAACCTACAGATAATCTTAAGCCTGAGGGAGACTTCGCAAAACGCCAACCAGAAAAATTTGTACCAGCCGAAAAATCTATTGTTAAAAAACCGAAAGATAATTTACGCCCCGAAGGCGAATTTACTACTTGGAGAACCATAGAAGAAGATTATAAAGTAGTTAGTGGAGAAAGGGCAGAAATTATAAGACGTACGGACAACATTATAGTGGAAGGTGAATTTACAGGTGAGCAAGATATATTATTTTCTTAAAATATAAAAAAAAAATAATTTAAAATTTTTTTTTTTATGTCTATATTAATTATACATACATTAACTTTATTTTGCAACAACTACTAGTTAATGTATTTTAATTGATTTATTTACAGATACCACCACATCGAGAACAGAGTACACTGTGAAACCTGTTGAAAGACCAAAACCGGTACGACGAAACACTTGGACGAAAATAGAAGGAGACATGATAACCGACACTACTTCAAAATCTGAATTTATTGATTACACTGATACTGTCGAAAGAACTACCTTAGTTACTCGAAAAACCGACAATTTAATAAGAGAAGGTGAAATAGAATTTATAACTTCTAATCAAAATGATTATACGGAAAAGAATACTATTGTTGAACGTCCTCATCGTCGTCGAACATGGACAAAGGAAGATTTTGAAAAGTTTTACTCCACAGAAAATGTAGAAACAGTTACGACATCACAGGAAGAGTACAAAACATATGAAACAATTGATGTTAGGCAAAAGAAAATTAAACCCAGCGATAACTTAAAACCAGAGGGTGATTTTGAAACACCACAAATAGACGAATGGCGTCCTGCCGAAAGACAAAAACCCAAAAAGCCGCAAGATAATCTGAAGCCAGAAGGTGAATTTACGACTCCTAAAAAAGATGAGTGGAAACCCGCTGAACGTCCAACTCAAAAGAAACCCCAAGACAACTTAAAACCTGAAGGTGAATTTGAAAAACCTAAGCATGACGAGTGGCGTCCGGCGGATAGACCAACTGCTAAAAAGCCAGTAGACAACTTACGGCCTGAAGGTGAATTCACAACTCCTGAAAAAGATCAATGGCGACCTGCTGAGCGTCCGACGCAAAAAAGACCTAAGGATAATTTGAAACCCGAAGGTGATTTCGAACAACCTAAACATGATGAGTGGCGTCCAGCCGATAGACCTACTGCTAAAAAACCAGAAGATAACTTACGGCCTGAAGGCGAATTCACAACCCCTGAAAAAGATCAATGGCGGCCAGCTGAGCGACCAATACAAAAGAGACCTAAGGATAATTTGAAACCCGAAGGAGAATTTGAACAGCCTAAACAAGATGAATGGCGTCCAGCTGATAGACAAGCACCGAAAAAACCACAAGACAATTTGAGACCGGAAGGTGAATTTACAACACCTGAAAAGGATCAATGGAGACCTGCTGAACGCCCGACGCAAAAGAGGCCTAAGGATAATTTGAAACCAGAAGGAGAATTTGAGCAACCCAAACATGATGAGTGGCGTCCAGCTGATAGACAAACACCGAAAAAGCCTCAAGACAACTTAAGACCCGAAGGCGAATTCACAACACCCGAAAAAGACCAGTGGAGACCCGCTGAGCGCCCAACGCAAAAGAGACCTAAAGATAATTTGAAACCCGAAGGTGAGTTTGAACAACCTAAACAAGATGAATGGCGTCCTGCAGACAGACAAAAGCCTACAAAACCGCATGACAACTTACGACCAGAAGGGGAGTTTACTACCCCTGACAAGGATCGCTGGCAACCCGCAGAGCGTCCAATTCAAAAGAAGCCAAAAGATAACCTTAAGCCGGAAGGAGACTTTGAACAGCCTAAACATGAGGAATGGCGCCCAGCTGAAAGACAAACACCTAAAAAACCCCAAGATAATCTTAAACCGGAAGGTGACTTCGAAAAACCAAAACAAGATGAATGGCGACCAGCAGAACGACCTACACAAAAGAAACCCAAAGACAATCTTAAGCCGGAAGGTGACTTTGAACAACCCAAGCAAGATCAATGGCGTCCGGCTGAGCGTCCCACTCAAAAGAAACCTAAAGATAATCTTAGACCTGAAGGGGACTTTGAACAACCTAAGCAAGATAAATGGAAACCTGCTGAAAGACAACCCGCCAAGAAACCAAAGGACAACTTAAAACCAGAAGGTGATTTTACTACGCCTGAGAAAGATCACTGGCAACCTGCTGAACGACCAGTTCAAAAGAAGCCCAAAGATAACTTGAAACCAGAAGGGCAATTCGAACAACCTAAAGTCGATGAATGGAAGCCAGCGGAACGACAAACTCCAAAGAAACCTAAAGATAATCTGAAGCCAGAAGGCGATATGGAGATAATTCGGAGAACTGATTATTCGGTAACACGCGGAGATCGAGTCGAAGTCGTAAAACATGAGGATCATTTGAAAATGGAGGGCAAAATTGACATCCATCGTTCACGGGACGATTATAAACGTATAGAAAAGACTGAGAAAGTTGTGATACAAAAACACGAAGATAATTTAAGAACTGAAGGAGAGTTTATTGATCTTTATACTCGTGATGATTACCGTGCTACTAAAGGCGACAGAGCACCTGTGGTTAAGCCACAAGATAATCTGAAACCGGACGGTAAATTTTATACGCCTGAAGCGATTCCCTCACAACCTGCAGAAAAGCGTAAACCATTCAAACACTTTGACAACATTACTATTGATAGGGATGTCAGGCAGAATGTTGAACGAGTTGATATAATAAGAAGAGAAGATAATTTGAAAATTGAAGGAGAATTTATCGATATGAAACAAAGAAATGATTATAAGGTGGTTACAGGAGAAAAAACTGCAATTGTTAAACATGAAGACAATCTCAAAATGGAAGGGAAAATGGAAAACATCAGATCTTCCGATACATACAGACTAGTAAAAGGTCAAAGAGTAAAATTAACGCGTAGGGAAGATAATCTTAAAATCGAGGGAGTTTTCGAAGACTACGCGAGACGAGATGAAAAAGACACAAAGAAAACAGATAAGAAGGCTATTGTATATTATTCTGATAAGCCTAAAGACCAATATGATAATGTGGGTAAGCCACATGATAGTACTTACACGCGCATCAAACACACTGAATATACAGAAGAAGATTCGAGAAATGATAGTGTGTATAATACTACACGAATTATAGAAGATAACGTTCATTCTAAGCAGCTTGGAACTGACGAGAAAAAACCCGATTTAAGATATCCAAAGGAAGAACACGTAAGGCCAGGCTCGCCTGATAGTACAAAACATGATCGTCATCCAAAAACTGGAGTACACGATAGAGATTCGCCTTCTCAGCATCGTCGTCAAGATAAACTTCATCCTGAGGGTAAACCCAAATCCCACTGGCAACCAGGGGAAAGACAAGAACAGGTCCAACCTAAAGATAATCTTCATCCCGAAGGCCAATTTCACCAACAACCTAAAACACAATGGCAGCCCGGTGACCGACCAGAACAAGTTCGGCCTAAAGATAATCTTCATACCGAAGGCCAGTTTTATCAACAACCTAAATCACCATGGCAGCCTGGAGACCGACCAGGACAAGTTCGACCTAAAGATAATCTTCATCCCGAAGGCCAATTTCATCAACAACCTAAAACACAATGGCAGCCTGGTGACCGACCAGAACAAGTTCGACCTAAAGATAATCTTCATCCTGAAGGCCAATTTCATCAACAACCTAAAACGCAATGGCAGCCTGGTGACCGACCAGAACAAGTTCGACCTAAAGATAACCTTCATCCCGAAGGCCAATTTCACCAGCAGCCTAAATCACAATGGCAGCCTGGAGAAACTCCTTCCCAAGTGCGCCCGAAAGATAATTTAAAATCAGAAGGTGATTTTGATCGTCCATCAAGACCTAAATGGGAGCCGGTAGACAGATCCACACCAATAAAACCAAAGGATAATTTAAAAACGATAACAGATGTTGATAAATATCCGAGAACACCGGAAAAGACAGATGTTCAACAGAAAAGTCCAACGCAAAATAATCAAAAAGACACTGCATATTATGATGTTTCAAAATCATTACAACAAGCTGTAGATTCGAAGTCAGTAACAAGAACTGATAATGCGACGTATAATGAAAGTATAAGGAAGAGTGAAATAGAAAGGCAAGCTAAACAGTCTTTTTCGCAAAATGTCCAAAATGTAACTCATACTGAACATTCTACTACAAAACACATTCATACAGGAAACACTAAGCACACCAAAATCAGTAATCAAGATGTTACTGATCGTGCTGACTCGCAAAATAATTTAAATCGGATAACTTCTCATAAAACGGTACAAAATTCAAATAACGAATCTGTTGCGCGTAATAATTTAGAACGAATTGAAAACAATAAGACAGATATACGAAACGTTAAAAACGTTTCTTCTACTACAAAGGTAATTAAACAAATCAAAGAAAAGAAATTAATAGCAGGCAAGTGGGTTACTGTTACACGAAATGTTGAAACGAACGTATCATCCGGAGCGGATACTGATAACAATAACACAAAGAGAATTAAGGATGATCGCACCTCGTCTCCGATTAAATCTTTACCCAGTGACACTAATCAAAGCATTATCACATCGGACCGCGTGGACAGTTCGGCGCATTCGCATCAACGACAGAGTTATGATGCTACAGACGATCAAACAAGGCGTGTGGTTTCCAGCAAGACCCACATTACGAAAGGAAGTCAAGAAGAACGCTATACGAAACACTCTACCGAGCATTCGGCTTCCGACAGTCACATAACTCATCGCCAACAGAGAGGTGATAGTGCACAAAGAATTATTTCTTCACAGGAACATTCTTCTAACCAAAGTCGCGCTTCGTCGGAAAGCCGCAATCATGAGAATTTAAATACGACACATGTTATACATGGAAGCCGAATTAATCAAAGCCAGTCGCATTCGAACCAGCACCAACAACTGTCCACTGGCAGCACCGTGTACCGACAAAGCGATGGAGATAACGCTCAACACGCACAACAAACTTTGACATCTGGCCACGTTGCTACTAATCAACATCATGTGAATTCTCAACACCATGTCAATCAGCAGTCGACTCAACAAAGAGTCGTCGGATCTACAACTAGCGTCATAACTTCAAGTCAAGTGAATCAAGCGAGGTCATCTCAACAAGTAAGTACGTCGAGCAGAAATCATTTAAGTGATAACGTAACAAAAACAAGTATTGAATTCCAACGGGCCATGCACGGCGGCGGCGACGTTATACCGGCGCCGATAGACAACACAACACGTAGCGGATACCACAAGAGAACGTCCGACTTAGTTTCGGATTCAACAAGTTCCAACGCAGTCTTGCATCGCAAAGGTGTGTCGTCCACTAACGAAGCCCAACACTCTATCAGCTCGACCGCAGCTTCCCAGCGTAAGAGTATCGGAAACCTCAATGAACGCGGAGATTACATCAGTAACTCTACTCACAGCAGTGACAGAAAAAGCATCAGTTCGATGCATCGCTCCGCACGCGACAGCACATTTGTTATTTCACAGCATACCGATAATAGTGACACACGTCGTACTCAAAGGCGGGATGGTCAATCGACAACGATCGTTGAAAGACAACCGCGTGTTACCGTCAGAGACAATCTTCGTGTCGGGGGTGAATTCTACGGACAATCTGAATCGCGCTACGGTAATTTTTCTCGATCAGAGCAATCCCAGAGAGACGTGAGAAGCGAACGCGTGGAACGTGTTGAGAGAGTGGCTCGGCACGGCAACACGTCCAACTTCGTGCTGGGGGATGGCAGCAGTAGCTACAAGCGCGAGTATACAGCGCACGTGCACGGCACCTGCCCTGCCACCACGCTGCAGTCGCCCTCCACGCCCTTCAAACACACACGCGACTCGCGCGAGCATAAGTTTTATGCCTCAAAAGTAACTCATTAACTCCATAATATTTATGTATCTACTCGACAAGAGTCTTATTATTGCATTCCTTTTCGGTTTCGCTTTTATATTTTAAAACTTATTTAGCTAAGACATAGCTATTTTCATTAACAAAATGCAATCTAACATTGCTACTCTTTACATTTTTATTTGATA